>MU394130.1:58584-181319 GCA_022578605.1 Camillea tinctor
AGTTCGGTCGCCCTATCGCCCGTCTCGTGGTGAACGTTGTTTTTTCATTCATTTCTCTACCCCCCCCCCCCCCCCTCCGCGCCCGCCCCCCCCCCCCCCCCCCCCCCCCCCGCATCAACCAGGCTAGAACTTGCCGAGATCTGGGTGGTTTTCGGCCCGGTACCGAACGCGTGGCTGCGCTTGAATGGTCTTGAGTTGTTTGACGTACTACTCCACGATGTTATACTATAGTTTTGGGCGCCTAGCTGGCATTAACCCACGTGAAATCTCCAGGGGGGCCTTAATTACATGAATCTATACCATAAGTCTGTTTACTCAAAAGTCTACAGTGTGAAATTTCCATGCCAAAGTTGTCACGGGAAGAACGAATTTGCTCATAATGCTAAGTTCCTATTTTTTATCAACTACCTAGGTCAAGATTTTGTTATAAGAGAACCACATAACCATAGATACAATAATCTTTCACTACCTAGGCACTCTTCGGAATACACATGTGCATTTAAGAGCTTATTCATACTCATATTACCAAAACTAAGAAGAGTCTGTGTTGCCTACCTATATCTCTCTCACCACCGCATGTTCTCGTAGTACATCCACCTCGGAGCCCCCCTAGGAAGCCCAATCCTACCCCGATTTACGGGTGACGGCGGCGGCGATCCCTCAGATAGCTCCGATGCTGGACCCATAGTTGGGGGCAATAATGGGAGTTCCGGCGGCGGCACCACCACCGGAACAGCACTCATCGGGGTGACGAGGGGCTTGCACCTCGTACAGTGATCGCCGACGACGCGGTCCTTGTGCCTGAAGTGACAGCGCTCATCGCACGGGTCCCGGCTGGTCCCGAAGTTCACCACGTGCTGCGCGCTCAGCACCCGCCCCGCC
This sequence comes from Camillea tinctor, assembly GCA_022578605.1. Taxonomy (NCBI): domain Eukaryota; kingdom Fungi; phylum Ascomycota; class Sordariomycetes; order Xylariales; family Graphostromataceae; genus Camillea; species Camillea tinctor. The sequence continues at coordinate 59,467 of MU394130.1, forward strand.
ACGACGCCGTCGCGGTGCCCGCACCGGCACTTCGCCCAGATCATGCAGCAGTGGCTCCACGTGCACTGCTTGCACGCGCCCCCCACGTCCACGTCCACCTGCACCGCCCGGCAGTGTGCGTCGCACCGCTGCCCCGAGCCTAGCTGCTCCTCGTGCCGCGTCCCCGAAGAGACTTGCACCCCGGCTAGGTGCCCGCAGGCGTACTTCAGCGAAGCGCGCAGGCACTCGCCGACGCCCGTGCAGAAAGCACACCGCGTCGCGAGCACGAGGCGCCGCGTGGAGTCGACGGCGCAATCGGTGCCGCAGGGGGTGCTGTACCCGAGGGTTTGCGCGTGCTCCCGGCTGAGGAGGAGAGAGGTTTCCCCTGAGGCATGCCCGCAGATGTGGTAGGCTGGGAGCTGGTAGCAGAGGTACTTCTGGCGGTTGGGCACTTGGAGGCCTAGCTGTGCGTTGGCGTGTTGGGAGGAGGGGATTTGGAGTTGTGTGGCGATGGTGGTAGTGGTAGCTGTGGTGGGGGCGACGGTGGTGGCTGTGGGTACAGATGTAGATATCTTAGCCTGGGTCTGGGATAGTTGGGTTTGTGTATGGGTGGAAAGGGAGTGAATCGTCTGCGAGGTGGGAAAACTGATGCTTTCAGACGGGGGGCTCCTAGCACCGGCGGAGAGACCGTTCGTGACGGAAGTTGAACCGGCCGGGCTGGTGGCAGCGGTGTCAGCATTCGTGCTGGTATTACTCTGGGGAATATTGCTCCTAGTGGTGTTCTTCGTGCTTGTGGTATGATTACTGGTTTCGGTCGTAGTAGACTTCGTCCCCTTGCTTGTCCTTATTGTAGTAGGGGTGCTAGATTGGGAAACCAGCTTCGGCGTAGCCGCATTAGACGTGTTAGCTGTACTAGACATAGCTCTACAGAGTTCGTCAATATAACACTCTACATTCTTGATATTTGGGGGTTAAAGAGTGTGGGAATAAATCTGGCCATCAATTTGTTTTTATTGTGGTTTTTATAGTCAAGAAGTATTTCATCTTTGCTACTTATCTCATTTCTGGTCAATTCAATATTGTGACTTCATTCCCACTTATTATATTCCTTGCACGTAGGCTATTATGATTCAAATATCTATCTTACCCAATCTATTAGCCAGTAGCAAGTCACTCTAGAAACTCCCCCCATACTAATCGCTTGCTAAGGATTGTGCAACCATCTCGGTGATACTCTTGGTAAGTCCAGAATCTGCTGAACTCCTTAATTCCTCCATCCCACATGCGTTTGGTACGCAGGATTTGCATATACCAGGCAACCGTCAAAGAACGCATTTTATATTCATGTGAGGAACTATCGCTCGTGATTCGCTACCTAGGCAACAGTATAATGTATACTGAGACCTCTCTCCACACACGCACATTGAAAGGGGAAGGGAACGAGAGGTATAATGGACCTATTATGAGTATTATATAGAGTTAGCCGGAACTGGTTATTTAATATCATAGGGGAGGCACTTAGGGAAGCATTTGGGTCTTGTAACCGAGTTACTTTTCCATAAAGAAACATGGGAACTATTTTGAGGGGAATAATAAGGGTTATATTACTAGGAATACAAAAATATAGGGAAAATGAAGTATCTCACCAGCATGTATCAGTATGAAGCCCATCTGTATTGTTTAACTTTCCGAATAGTATGCTCTGAATACTAGGCATAATTACCTAAATGCAGGGTTTTGGAATCCTGCCGGCTGAACACCTAAACTAACTTGGTCGCATATACCGCAGAGGGAGGCCTTGTAGCCTGTCGATACCTTTTTTTTGGTGCATATATTCTTAGTACACAACCCGGGATGATTATGGTTGATTATGATGGTCTTCTGTTTCCCCCCATCCATACACATGTGCCCGCAATCATAGCTAATCTTGAATTTCCAACAATGATCCCTGTCAGGAACCTTGAGATTGACGCCATCGACGAAGGTCTCGTAGCAACTGTTGCTCATGGTGAGGACAGTGTGAAGTCTACTTGGTTGTGTAATAAATAGGCTTTGCTGTTTTTCTTTTGTGAGGCTATGTGAGGCTATGTGCGATGGTGACTAGTTCTATGATCGTTGCTGATGTCGAAGTAGGTAGGTAAGAAAGATTTTGGTAGATGAATTTGGAGATAGGTTTTGATCCGAGTTAGACAAACTTGAAGGGTTTTACTAGTCTCTTTAAATAAGCCCACGAGGTGTTTGGTGTCTTTGTGATATGAGATCACACCAACCTGTAGACTCATGCACAAGGTTATTCCATATAACAATAGGCTTGTGGGCTTTGTTTTTCGTAAAGTTTCTTTTCCGACCAAGACTCGGGTTGTACATTGTGATAATCATGTGAACAATAAATAAAGAATGATGAATATTTACGAGTGCTTTGACTATTGTTTGACATGATTTCATTTCTAAGAATTGTATCTACTAGGCATGTGACCTAGGTCACCTAGATAGTTCCATAAAACAAAAGTCTGTGAGTATGTATCTAGGTACTACCTAGGTAGGTGGTTAATCATGTATGATAGCGTTCCGTGTTATCTGTGTATATGAAGTCATCATGATGTTTGCGTGTATACTATGGTCAGCGAAGCTCGGCTTCCTAGACCTATAAACTGCCGAGTTGGGCGTATTACTTGTAACCCACTACAAGGCTCAGACTTCACGAATTCCAGTAGGTGAGTACATACTCTCTATAGGTAGATAACTACATAAGTGATAGCATGCGAGCATTTATTGTTAGAGGACAGAGATTACGTAATAGGTAATTATGGCTCTTATTAACTGGCAGACAGCTGGCACCCCATGCGACAAACAACGGCATATACCGATGAACTTCTAGGGTACCTAGATAACTTCTAACCTTCCCCACTAATGGCACGTGCACAAAACACACGGCCTCTGATTGGTGAAAGGGCTATCGGTTACACTACCTACTGAGACTTATTAGCAAGCAATCAGGCAGCAGAATTCAAGTTCCTGCTATTTGACGGCAGACTACTAACTTGAACCTTATTGATTAGCTCATATGCTGTGTACCTCTATGAGGTAGGCACCGAGATTTCCATGCTCACTTGTTGATCCCTAAGCTCAAGGCAGCTACCATTTCAGACGACCCTCACTTCCGATGTCGTATGTTCAAGTGGGAAGGAAAGACTAATGAAGCTACTTTAGCAGGATTTTACCTTTCTCATCTGAAACAATCCTGGAAGGAGGTTAAAAAAAAAGGAAGGAAAGTATCTATAGGTTCATACCTTCATACTTTCATACCTTTATACATAATCCTTGAAACCTTTTTATTTTTATTTTTTTGCTCGTGCTATTAACCTTCTACCAAACTTCTACCTATCTTACACACTAAACCACCATCCATCATCACCATTACCACCTTCATTTTCACCATGTGGATATAGTATAAAGAAGTGTATTGGAATTATCTCACACCTCCTCCCATCAGCCCCACCGTAAGGCTTGCGTAATCTCCAAGAATCGGAGTATTACCTATATATAATCTCTCTAGCTATATATCATCTCGCCTCTCTCGAACAATAACAAGTTTCCCAGCTAGGTCACTCCTATCCATACCTCCCATCATGGAGTCGTTTCTCCCCCAGGGAGGCTTTCAGCAGCCCTTCCAGCGTCGACTAAGTAGGCTCTACAATGATACCAAGAAATCGTCCGACTTCGTCCAGGAGCCTGTCCAGGCTGCTGATGATCCCGAAATTAAAGCCTTACACCGCAAGCTGCGCATCCAGAAGGATAGACTTGTCAGCTGGGGTCTGGAGTGGTCGGACCCGAACCAAGCTGCTGAGATTGACGAGTCTCTTTCTAAAGCTGGCCTGAGCGATCTGGTCGGTAGCATTATGGCTACTATAAAAGACATCCTTGCTGAGGCTGAACCTCTCTGGCTTGCCTCAAAACGTGTTGCTGGGAGTGAGATGATGACGGAGAAATCCTCGGGTGATCGAAAAACTCCCCTCATAGTCTGGGATAAGGGGAGGTTTGAAGACTTGGTTAAAGATCTGACTGCTTCTATCGATACTCTCTGCGATCTGTCCCGGACACGTTCCTCAGCAGCAATGTCGCCTCGGCCATCCAAGTTGTCTACATCCAACACATCGATAGAAGACCCGAGACCGTATGGTTCTACGAGGATACAAACACCTCAGCAAATCGATCCCCAGACCATCACTAGCCTTCGGTTAATACAGGCTGCCCAAGACTCAACCACTGAGGCTACTCAGGATCGTCCTCAGGAGATAGTCTTTATGGACAGACAAGCCTATTCGGCGCTAACACGTCGCCCAGAGCGGCAGCATTGGTCACCCCTTCTCGTCGAGTATGCGAAATTCGATCCCATTTATTCTATGACTGGTATCATGCCCGACATGTCGCGGTTTGAGAAGCTGAGTGCTGGCCTACAGACAGAATCTTACAGGGCTCCGGGAACCTGGATAGGACTTCCTCTCCTTTTAGGATACTATGAGGACATGGAAAATTCAAGATTAGCACTGATCTACCGGTTTCCTCCCACGTTTAACCCCGTTACCTTCGAGAATTTGACCCAGAACCCCCTTGACAGCCTCTGTACCCTGACCGACTTGCTCAAGCGTCCGGACTTTGAGCCAACTCTGGAGGCCAAATTCCGGCTTGCCTACAACCTAACTAATACCGTTTTCGATATGCATTCTCGGGGTATCACCCATGGAAATCTGAACGGCTCTACAATCTCTTTCTGTAGTCCTGCCGGAAACGAGGCTGGCGTATCTATTAACGAGGTAGATGTTCGAAGGCCGATGGTTTCGTCCTTTGACGTCTTCCCTGAACTTTCAATGCCAGGTCAAACCTCGTCGGCATTTCTACTCCATCGGCATCCGCTTGACCCCCGAACCACGAGCCAATCTCCTTTGTCTTCTAGAGGGGATAGTAAAACCTTGGATCTGTATTCATTAGCTATGATGCTTGTTTCTATAGGCCTATGGACTACCCTAGAGAATCTCACACCTGGACAGGGATCCCCTGGTATTTCAGAGTCTGTCCTAGACCAAATCGCGATAAGATGTGGTACACCGTATATGAGAGCAGTGAAGGCTTGCTGGGATGCCGTGGATCGCGAGCTTGCACATCCGGAACATACTGAGGAAATTATCAGCCAGGTACAAATCAGGGCTAGCCGGTACCTAGAGGCATGCTGTATTCTTGATGGTGTCAGTGGTCTAGATGAGCGACTAGGCGATGAATATACTCAGACCTCTCCGAGAAGAGAGGTAGATAGTTCTGTTGCTTCTATGCCAGGGCCATCTGCTAAACCCTCCACTTCACGCGAGTACGATACGAAACGAGGATTAGGTAGGGAATTACCGTCACGCACCGGGGATGATACCAAGATATCACTCGAAGGTAGGCCGACTCAGGAGACCTCTTATAATGAATCTAGCGCTGATACATCAAAGGTAAAACCACGACGTCGAAATCTGGCTCCACGAAGGGCGCGGCGCCCAAACTTAGACTATACCCCCAAATACCACTTCCTACCGAAATTCTTGATCAATGGAACAACATGGTCATGCCGCAAATCAACATGGCCCTGAAACATTTCTATCGTAAGAACCCCGAGTCGGTCGAAATATCACTCGAGTCAATTGGCGAATCACCTCAGAGCACCATGCCCACTGTACTCGTTGTTTGTACCTCAGTTAATAAAGTTCGGGCGATCTTGAAGAAGAAGCTTGGGATATTGTTCGATGGGACGACTGGATTTTCCCTCAAAGTGTGCCGAGGGTCAGTCTTGAGGTCTAGGAAAGGACCAGCCCGAAGTATGGCTAAGGGTGAAAATCCAGATACTGCTAGCCATCACGACGAGAGCGAAGATGAGGCACCGTATAAAGCCGCCAATCCTTCTTACCAAGAAAAACCACGAAATGGAGCGAGTATTGGAGCATGGATCGGTGACAAGCATCTTCCACCGGTTAGCTTTGGTGGTCTCATCGTTGTGGATGACAAGACATACGGTATGACTGTCCATCACATGTTGGACGACCCAGACAGGCCCGATCCATTGTCTAATGAACCACCGGAGTATGGGAAACAGGCCAAGAGGGCAGGTGCTGGTGCAGCTGCATATCATGACACTTCAGCATCTTGTGATTCAGCATATTTTCATGAAGGAGATTCTTCGACAGAGAGCAGTGCCGATGAATTTGCATGTGAATTCTCAGACAGTGAATCGGAATATTCTGTAACGGATATCACGAGCGATGAGGATGAGGAAGACGATGAAGAAGAAGATGAAGAGTTTAATGAACCTGGTGATATTCCTGGCGTAGAGCCGGGATGTGGTGACGGTATGTAGGACTTTTTTTTGCCAATCAAAAGTCTGTGCCCCTGACGAAAATTTTGAATGGATCTTGTGAAATTGGCCCCTGAGGTGGTGTATATCGCGGGAATTCGGCTGACTGCAGCAACAACAAACACATCCTTATTCAAACCGACCATGCCCCTGTTTAGGTTTTTTTTTCCTTTACTAATTGAAATTCTCAGGGTATGTAGTCACTCAGCCTGCACTTGACGATGTGGAGGATGGGTTTTATCCATCGGAAGATACAAAAGATGAGGTAAGTAATGCGTGCACCTGGATACCATATGATCTGGTATATTCCGATCTTGTACTAATTACTCTCTAGGACCATTTAGACTCTTATAGGTTGGGCGAAGTCTATGCAACATCTGGCATACGAAGGAGGAACGAGGATGGGGTGATCCATGAAATTGATTGGGCATTATTTGGGTTTCATGGCGACAGAGAACCGCAGGAGAATCTGATCCCTCCACCTTATGCTACCGCCAAGGGCACTCACCATTCTACTTCGTTTGTCGCCCTGCAGCCGACGGAAGTGGTTCCTGCAGGCGCCCTGCCTGGCTTGCAAGTCCAGTGTAGCGCACGCACAAGTGGCTTACAGGTGAGCACAACATGGAAGGAATGAATTTTACAGTTGTCCACTAATCACGGCTGCATGCTTTATAGACCGGAAAGATCATGGCCGCTATCACCTCCGTCAAAATTTATGGGCGAACGTCCCCGAGCCATACATATCAAGTTACTAGCTTGCCATCGGCAATAAATTCGCATAAGCATGCTGCTTCTAGTGATCTATCTAGAGCGCGCAGCCGTCGTAGTGCTCCACTTGGCGTTCCTGGCGACTCGGGCGCCTGGTTGATCGACAGCGTCCACGGTCGCGTTTGTGGTCACGTGCTTGCCTGGAGCGAACGCAAACAAGTCGCCTATATATGTCCCATGGACGTTCTACTTCGAGACATCGGAGAGACCCTAGAGGCAACGGAGGTGCGGCTCCCCGGCGGAGAGGCGTTCTATAAGATACCGATTGGTGAAGGGGGCGCGGAGGATGTATCCGAGCTATCGGACTCAGAGAGCTGGGCCGAAGGAGACGACGAAGAATTCTCGCGGTCGCGCTCATCCTATGACACAGGTCACGGCGGAGATGGAGTTAGACGGCATAACTTTGGCTCAGATATGTCGGATGTAGCCGCTGATATGGATAGATTACGGATACATGGACCTGGGGGAAGGGATTATAGGGGCTGAGCGATATGATACCCATTATTGGCATAAAATGATTGGTTGGAAATAGGGAAGATGATAGCTTTCTGAGTCTCTTATTTAGACTAGACGATAACGACCAATACCCAACTCTTTTTTAATTGTCCTCGTTCCTCGTGCTATGTTATGACAAAATGATTAGGGGGTGAATTGTATGCGCATATAGGCAAAGAATGGCCACCCCCTTTCGTAACCTTCAATCTAACCTAGTGGGCAGTGGCCTGGTATCTGGGTTATCTATTATCTCCTTGTAAGAATCTGCAGTATAATGGACACATATGCTTCCCCAAGAGAGTGGCATCCTAAGAGTTTTTATATGCATGTCATCCTCGCAGCTGTGACTTATGACTCTCCATAGCTACACTCTGTCCTTTTCTTTTGCTATCACGGGAGGTGAAATGGAGAGCCTTTTCACCACACATGATATAATGCAGTTCCAGTAGAGTTATATCACCGTCGGTTCACATGTACCGTATCATTAACAACCACAAAGCATAACATAAAGCCGATGCTTAAATGGTGATAACTTTTTGCTAGTTCAATCTTCTCGTTCAACGTACCGGGTATCTATCTATCCACTCCTTTTCGTTCGTTCATTCCATTTTTATTCTCATGTCAGTACCATCATCATACAGTTTAGGTGTGTCTCTCCCGTTTGATGTAACCACTGCCTTATATGTTATAATCTAGAGCATCCTCACATATTTGAAGATAAAACGATGCACACCAAATCCATTATACCATGATAAATGCACCAGCAACCATCATGATCCCCACCGTCGTCAGGACACCTATCAACCCTCCCTCAGCGGAACCGGGTCGTACCGCGATACCGGCATTGGGCGTCTCGCTGGCGGAGGAAGTGGTGCTGCTATCGAGCTGGGAACTCAGCGAGGCGTCGGTGGTGAAAGTTCCCGTCACGCCCGACTTGTTGAAGCAGATCGAGGGCACGTCGTCGTTGGTGCCTTCTACGAAGGTCACGGCCGAGCACTGCGGTTTACGAAACGTATCGAGTCAGAAAGAATTTTGCATACCACATATAGGATATACATGAAGGTTATAGAATGAATGGTGGGTGGTAGGGTAGGCAAACGACGAAATACAACGAATACACACGTACCTGATACAGAAACCCGTCCAGCCCACTCGCCACAATACCCAATATCGCCTTCTGCCCCACGTAGCTCTCCGGCACCGTCACGGCGGGGGTGCAGTAGTTCCCCGGGCCCGTCTGCTGCACCACGCCCCAGATCTGCGTCCAGTTGCTGCTGCGCGCGGGCTCGGCGTCGGTGGTCACGCGGAAGAGCCACTCGGTCTGCGGGTGCGTCGAGTACGTGGCGATGGCGTCGCCGCCGACGTGGAACGAGGTCGTGTCGTTGAGGGAGGAGAGGTCCGGCGTGTAGCCCCCGCAGGGACCGGTGCTCTCGCCGTCGTCGTCGAAGGGGCCGACGGTAGGGGGGTAGGCTACGGTGAAGTGCGCGGTGGCGCGGAGGAGGAGGGTTGCGGTGGCGGCTAGGGAGAGGGAGAAGTGGGAGGATGACATTCTTTCTCTCTCTCTTTTTTTTTTTTTTTTTTTTTTTTTTGGGTCTTGTATGGAAGAACGGTAGTTTTGAAGAGGGGTGGTAGGAGGATTGTAGTTGGTTGATGATGGTTCAAATGGGAGGATTGGGTTTACACTAGATGAGGGAATGGGACTCAGGGGCTCAAGTAGAGGGAGGGTTGGATTGAGTACAGGTGATTAACTGTATTACCGGGAAGAAGCAGACTGAGACTTAGGGACCGAGACTAGGGAATGAATAGCTGGCTAAGACACACACACACTGTGATGTTAGTTTGAAGGAGAAGATGTTGTTACCTAGGTAGGGTAAATAGTCGGAACATATATAGCTGGAGCAGAAGCTGGGTGACTGGGTACCTACTTATATCATATATAGGCAGAATACTCTTAGCTCTACTGTACCTTAACCCATCGTTCTTCCTACTGTATCTTAATACTACTACCAATACCTTTTCTTGGATGCACGAGCTGAGCTGGGAAAGGGGAGCTTGCATAGGTCGGGTATGGGGACCAGGGCAACTCCACATAAGACGATCTAGCAAGGGTGACCATGCCTGGTCTTAGATATCTGGTGTACCTAAGTAACATCTACGCAGCCCAATGACCAAAGTAGATACAATTGTATCATTCAAAAAAGAATAACCAGCCGGAAAAGGTAACAACGTTGTGGACCCGGGATCTTCTCTTCTAGGTTGGTTCCGTCCGGCCATCGATTTATGTGGCTGGCTGGCGTTGTAATTTTTTCTTTTCCTTTTCCTTTTTTTCTTTTCTTTTTGGCTATGGTACATATTTTTGTTTCCCTTGTCCGTTTTACAATTCATAGATATTCGATGCATCCATAGGCTGTAGGAACCCGATGATGGAACATATGGACATCTGGAGTTTTGAGAGTGGCTGGCTCTGTACCTAACCTTAGCTATGTATGTCATGTAAGTTAGTTGGTTGGCTGGTTGGTTGTATGTATGTACAATACATAACCTTACTACATTGGTTGGCATGTTAGGTTGTGTAAGTGTAACATCTCCCCAAGTCAGTAAGTTGCTGTTTCACTAATATCCCCGCCAAAAAAAAAAAAAAGGAACTCCCCACTAGACCCCGCCGCGACTAGAGCTAGGATCAGGGGTTTCACCGTACTATTCTCTGAGTGGTCAGCGCCCGTCAGAAGTTGCCAATTGAGGCTATTTGAGCAAATTGTGGCACCTTGGACCTGGAGATCTTGGGAGTACGCTAAGGCAATGACATGATAACGTACCTAGCGCCTGGTATATCTGTATCAAGATAGATAATTAGGTATTATACAGCGATAACAAGAATTAGAGAGCCGTAAGTACAGAAACATACAGGTTACGTATTAACATATTCTGGTAGCTAAGATTCGGTACCTAAATATTGAAACATACCTAGATTAGTAAATATGTATAGACTGGTGTAAGTTCACCTCTACAATGATAGTACCTAGGTACGTAAGTAAGTAGCTAACGAATCTATGAAAGTTATGATATCATGGCCTGTCTACCTAACATTGAACTTACCTATATATTGATAGGCCCCCCACAAGATCGGGTATGAATAGCTTGTCTTGTGATCCATGGGAGGTTGGTCTAGGCGTTTCTAAATGAGCAAGTTTCCTCTAACCTTAAGCTTTAGGTACCTTTTAACCCCCTCTCTGCCGCTCTATCCTCTACATAGGTACATACCTATTTTAATATGTAGATGGCCGTTACTAGTGGGTAAGTAACTTACCGTTCTATCGTTTCACCGTTTCATGTACTCCGTAGATGTCCATTATCTTTATCTTCTGCGGCTAATCTTTACTCTTACCATCAACTTACCCAAATCATCAACATCGACATCAACATCGACACCACATGGTTCGATCGCTCTCTTTTTTACTTTCAACTTCGTTATATTTTCATTCACTTTGCTACAAAGCTTTGGTTCATCCAACCCACCCCAGTCCATCTTCTTCTTTGTTGACGATCTGCATGTGTACCTTGATCCTGGGTTGACGTAACCGTCCGTCGACCTCTATTGTGTCCATTGTCATCTTAGGGGAGAAAGACGAAGAAATTCCTCTTGTCTTTCTTTTTTCCCCTTTCTTCCCTATTGCTTAGGTACCTGAGTTAGTTAATTCATCCTTCGATGGATTATTGGCTTTGAGGGCCTTCTTCTTTTACTACTTACCACTGTAGTATCCTATAAACAGCAAAACTAGTGGCATCGGACCATATAGTAGAACGACAAAGGCAAGCCGGCGTTACGCCGTAAGTCTGGTAAAGATGGATAGAAGACATAGTATGGATGACATGGGCGGCATGTCTATGAGTAGTAATTCATTTCAGACAACAAATATACGTTTCGCCCAGAGTTACTGGTATCTCATCGTCGCTATTGTCGGCCTTTTCCTGTTAATTCGTATAATCAACTCCACCCAGAGTTGGCTACGGTAAGGTCGAACCCACCACAATCGCAAGAGCATCGTTCCATTTTTCGTCTTTCTCACCATCGATATGCATAGGCTGCGAACTTGCCGGGCCAACTCTGTTCGGCATCCTACGAAACCGACGACCTGGTATTGGCAGACATGGGCCACCTTGACCGCCGTAGTCCGGGAACTGAGTTATCCCCAGCTGTATATCTCGACCCCATGTTGGTCTTGGATGACGCCCCCACCGGTGGGACGCGTCTTGGTTGTCCTCATATACTGGGCGGTCATCATCTACATGATGACTAGAGGCTCAATTGTCAAGGACGCATATTACTGGGAACGAATTGGTTATCGAAACGCTTGGGTCACTGTCACGCAGGTCCCCCTACTCTACCTCTTGGCATCTAAGACCAACGTCATTGGTCTGACCACAGGCATTAGCTACGAGAGGCTGAACTGGCTTCATCGGTGGGTTGCCAGGACCATGTTCGTGACGGCCACGGTCCACGGATTTCATTTTTGGACTGAATGGGTCAGATTTGATATAGTTGAGGTGGAGTTAGATATGATGCCCATGGTATTTTACGGCCTAGGCGCATGGGGTATTCTGTTGTGGATGACTATCACATCTTTTAAGCCCCTCCGGTCGATGTCCTACGAGGTCTTTGTCGTCCAGCACGTTTTGGCCGCCATAATATTCCTGTGGGTCGTCTACACTCACGTCCCCGAGAATGCGAGGTACAATGTCTGGTTTGCTATTGCTGCTATATGCTTCGATCGAGTTTTCCGCCTTGGTCTTTTTGTGTGGCAGAATCTCAACTTCAATCTGAAAAAGACGTGCTGCAAGGGAGGACAGAGATTGGGGCACCTAACGCAGCTTAATCCTGTTGGGGACACACTCACAGTTGTTACGATCAAGAACGTCCATTTTCAATGGGCGGCAGGCCAGCATCTTTACCTATGGTTACCGAAGATTGGCGCTTTCGAATCGCACCCCTACACAATCGCCACCTCACATAAAATGGCTGAGACCTGCATATGCGACAGTATCCAGTTGGTGATAAGATCTCACTCGGGATTTTCAAAAAGGCTGAATCAGTTCGCACGTCAGAGGAAAGCCTCAGAGATGAAGGAACCCCTGACCGCTTTTGTCTTGGGACCATATGGACATCCCCCCAGATGGGATGTCTTTGAGACACTGGTCCTCATTTCCGCGTCGACCGGTGCCTCCTTCACACTGCCTATTCTAGAAAGCGCATTACGTTCTAAGGCAACTAGGTGTACAAAACGGATAGATTTCCTTCTTGCTGTGAGATACGGGGATGAGATTGAATTTTATCACCAACGCCTTCACGAAGCCTTGGAGATGGCCAAGTCTATAGGCATAGAATTAACTATACATATTGCTGTAACAGGAAATGGTCAGTTGGGGACGGTACTCACAACATCATCTTTTGCATTATCATCTGTATCTGCATTAAGCGGAACGGAAAAGTCGTCTGACAGGAGAGAAGTAGAGGAGGTCCTAACAATCAACACTGAGGGCGCCTACGCCTCGGGAACAACTACGCCCCGGAAACGACGGTCGTCGGTAGAGAACTGTCCCGACTCGCATGTTCATTTCTCAGGATCGAGACCCGATATTGCGGACTTCATACGAACAGCGGTTGAAGCTACGGGAGGGGAAACGAGTGTGGTGGTGTGTGGTGGTCAGTCGCTAGTTGCTAATGTTCGAACCAGCGTGACGAAGCTTAGCGATGAGCGTGCTGTACATAAGGGGACCGGGGCTCAAGGCATCTATCTACATGTTGAGGAGTACTGCTTTTGAAGGTTCAACGGAGGTATGTGTGTATATAGTAATTTTTATGCTGGATCTAATGGAGTCCTCATTTTCTTTCTACGTTTGAAGTTGAATGTCTATGATCTGAGGCCCGTGAAGCTAGATCAATCGAGGAAGAATGTGGTTCCCTTGAATTTGCTTGAAAGGATGAGAGGGGACCAATTCAATGGACAGCAGCATGCCGGAATCATGTAGGTTATATGTTCCATCTATGTCGCTGATATCCCTATAGAGATGGGGTGGGTTCCATGTTGTCTTGGGTTTTCAAGTAGAGAACTCTACAACTTAAGGTGGTGATGTAGGTAAGGAGGTAGATCCACTGGTCCATAACTTACCTTACATAACAAGTTTTATACGTGCTAGGGCCGACAGATTATAAGAGATACCTAATTCAAATATGCATGTCAACTTATTGATACCATTGCATGTAGACTTTATATGAGCGTCTTATTCCCGTTCCCCGGTAAGACTTCCGTTTCACTAGTACCTGGGTATCTCAATTCTTTACTTGCAAATAATTGGTCCGAGGAGTTAAATATGTTGAGTGGGGGAGCGATTTCTTTCCTTCATTCTTCAAGTTTCGTATACGGACTATGTGTAACATGACTTGCTATGTACGTCAGGTGGGTGTTGGAGGCATATACTAAGAGAAATACATGGATATTTGAAACTCTAAAGGGGATTTTACGTTCAAGGAAACTCTGTAGTTACCCGTTAGATTTGGTATGTTGTGTAGGCTAAATTCATTCAAGGTTTACCATAACCTTCAAGGAGTAGATGATGCGTATTTACAAAGGATATAGGTTAGATGGTTATGGGATTGATCCCGAGTTCTCATGTAGTATTGTGGTTCACAGATAAGACAAGACGAGCTGGAACATGTACTTAATAGCTGATAAGTAGAAATGATTATCAACAATGCTATCAACTTTTGTAATTGTGATCTATTTTTACCTAACTAGGTTTGTAAGTTCGTAACCTAGTAGGATTTATCCAATGCTACTGCTCACCTACCTAGAGAAAATGAGTGAATTGGTTGTAGTTAAGGATGTTGGTTAGCTGGGGACTGAACTGGCTACTAACCCCTATTCTATACCCTTAAGAGTGCTTGTAACACCTTTCTTACTACACCTAGTAGACCCCGGGTAAGTCGCCAAATATATCGTATACTCCTACGCCAGGCCTAAATTCTATCTTATCTCACATGCGGATAGTGATCTCTTCGTAACAGAGACGGTACTTCGATCTGTAATGCTCTACCTATACGATATACGTACTGACCGATAGAACCTTCCCCCTTCCCTCCTCCTTCTTTAGTCAGACCGTGCCACAGATTAGCAGCATTATGGAGGGAATAGACTTCCACCAGCTCTCTCTCGCGCCCCACCCTCTACACCCCTTTCCCTCCTGACTTCGTAGAGCTGGAAGAAAAGAAAGGAAACGGAACCATCGGATATCGGATTTCTAAGCTTTGCTGATATAGCCTTTATTGATTCAAGTTATCTGAGGGTGATCTGTCTTTTGTTTATCAATTAGCACTTCCTTTGTAGTAGGATTATCCTACGCGAGTGTTCACTGAAGACGCAACTGATTTTCTGTTGCCAGAGTTTGATAGTCTTATCTTTTATTTATCTCGTATCTTTATTCACTCATCTCACCCTAGGAGTCGAGAAGATGAGTCCCATCGGGCGCTTGTTGCCATCTCTTGTAGATGAAATCGCGCAGACCGACCCGCACCGTGTCTTATATTCCGTAGCCAAGACGCAAAACCCGGAGGATGGGTCGGAGGACATTGGCGCAAAGACGTTTGCCCAGGCCGTTGATCGCTGCGCTTGGCACATAGAGGAACACCTAGGACGCGGTCAGGGGTTCCCGACACTTACCTATTTGGGTCCGCAGGATCTTGTCTATGGCATCTTGGTCCTGGCCTGCGCCAAGACCGGGTATAAACTCCTGCTCAACTCGACTAGGAATACGCTGAAAGCTCATCTATCGCTCCTTAAAGAGATGCGATGCGGCGTGTTTCTCCTTCCCCCTGATTTTCACCTACCCATCGTGAAACAGATTCTGGCCGTGAAGGAGATGGACGTTCTCGAGGTCCCGGGATTAAAATACTGGACCGAGGATGGCGGAGCGGACAAGCCCTATCCTTATACCAAGACCTTTTCGGAGGCTAAGTCGGACCCATTCGTGGTCATGCATACTTCAGGCTCAACAAGTCTGCCGAAACCAATTATTCAGACCCACGGGACGCATGCAGTAGTAAACGCATATGTGGATTTGTCTTCGCTGGGGGATGAGCCTTGTTATCCCCCTTTATGTGTAGGAAAGCGGGTGCACCTTGGATTTCCGCTTTTTCACACGGCTGGGTTTATAATGTTGTTGCCCGGGGCTATATACCCTAGGGATACAGTAGTCCTGGGCCTATTTCTACCATTTGCTGAAGTTGTGAATGCTGTTTATGTCTATGTAAACGTGCAGTATAGTTGTTTTTTACCGACCGTGTGGGTTGACCTTGTTAAAAACCTGGAATACCTTGATAACCTTAGTTTATTAGAACAGACTATGTTTGGAGGAGGGCTTTTGCCTCAAGCAGTAGGCGACTTGATTATTACCAAAACGAAATTGCTTAACTGCATTGGTATAACAGAGTGTGGTGTATTCTCTACACAGATGTACGACCCGGAAGACTGGGCATATCTCAAGATTAGCTCTGTTTTAGGGCAGGAGTATCGCTATTTTTCGGATGACTTATACGAGCAGGTTATCGTAAGAAAGCCGGAGCTTTAGATGTATCAGGGCATCTTTGAGACCTTTCCGGATTTGAACGAGTGGCCAATGAAGGACTTTTACTCGAAGCATCCTAAGAAAGATATTTGGTTCTATAGAGGACGTGCAGATGACATTATCGTTTACTCGACGGGAGAGAAGCTCAACCCCCTTGAGATGGAGTCAATTATAAGTGCAAACCCAGCTGTCAAAGGGGCGATTATCAATGGTCTTGGTCGGTTCCAATCGAGCCTGTTAGTTGATACAGTTCACCCGCCCCGGAATGAATCTGAGAGATTAGTGCTTCTAGACGCAATATGGCCGTCGGTGAAAGCTGCGAACGAGAAGAGCCCTTCGCATGGTCGGATCTATCGTAACATGATCCTGTTCGTGTCTGCAGATAAACCTGTACCGAGAGCCGGTAAAGGCACGATACAGCGTAAGATGGCTTTAGATCTCTATGCGGATGAATTCGATACGTTGTATAAGGAAAATGAGAGGTCTCTAGATAGCCATACTTCAGATATCATAGAACCTAAGGCGGGTGGAGACAGCAGCGTGCAAGATATGATTAGGCATATAATCTCCACATCCACCGATATTGATGCTGATGAGTTGGATTTTGATGCCAACTTCTTCGAACTTGGGGTCGATTCATTGCAAGTAACGGCGATTGCCCGAGCCATTAACAGACATTTTCTAGCACGTGGAAAGCCGCAGGCAATTCAAGCTAAGACGGTATATGCGAATCCTAGCATCGTGGGGTTAACGGATATTGTATCGGCCCTTTCAGCAGGCCATAACACTAGTCACAAGCTAGGGAGCGACATGGAAACAATGCAAAGGCTTCACGACTTGTATACAGAGAGACTTCCACTCACCACGAGGGAGGCAGGCGTGGCCAAAACCCGAGAATGGCATCGCTATCCTGTTAACTGGCTCTACTGGCTCGCTTGGGTCGTATATACTTGATTCTTTGAACCGAGACGCCCGTGTTTCGCGTGTCTACTGCCTCAATAGAGGCCAAGGAAGCCTAGAGCAGCAGAAGAAATCGCAGGCCAGCAAAGGACTTGGTCCACTTGGAGACAAGGTACAGTGCCTTGATGCAGACATGTCCAAGCCATATTTCGGTCTCGTGAAACGGGATTACCTGGAGCTGCTAGGCGAAGTCACCACCGTGATCCATAACGCGTGGAAAGTCGACTTCAATCTACCCATCGACTCTTTTGGTAGCCATATTAAAACGGTCCGGAGGTTTATCAATTTTTCAGCACATTCAACCTACGGGGCGCAGATTTTCTTCATTTCGAGCTTGAGCGCGGTTGCTAATTGGCATTCTGCGACAGGGCACACGGGCAAGGTCCCGGAACGGGCATATGAAGACTGGCGCATATCAGAGGCCATGGGGTACGGAGAATCCAAGTTTCTAGCGGAACGGGTACTCTACACAGCAGCTTGCGAGGCTGGTATCTCTACCGTTGCTTGCCAGGTGGGCCAGGTTGCGGGGCCGACGACGGATGTGGGAATGTGGCCCAAACAGGAGTGGCTGCCGAGCTTGATCGCGAGCTCGAAATACCTAGGCAAGCTGCCATCATCTCTGGGACATCTGGAGATGGTAGACTGGGTGCCTGTGGATGTGGCCGCCCAGAGTATCGCCGAGCTGGCTATATATTCCACGAGATCATGCACCACGGCTACGGGTGCGGAGGTGTATCACGTAGCGAACCCCCAACCCACAGCCTGGGAGAAGCTCGCGGTCAAGGTGGTGCTTCAACTCCAGGTCACAGGTCAAATCGAGATGGTATCCCTGGAGGCGTGGATAAGCTCCCTACGCGAAAGTGTGTCTGCGATTGAAGACATCGAGCGGAATCCAGCGATTAAGCTTCTTGATTTCTTCGAAGGCTTGGTTGGCAAGACGACAGAACCAGCGTTGTTGGATGTCGAGAAGGCAGTAGGAATATCGCAGTCCCTGGCTAATTTAGGTCCTGTTGGTGACGAGTGGATGGCGACCTGGATGGGACAATGGGGGTTTTGAGGTTGAGGGTTGGAAGGGTTGATAAGTTAGTTAGGATGCTGGCAATTTTTGTATAAGTCCCGCATACAGTATTGATACACAGTGGGAGGACAGTACGGAGGTAAGCAAGAGCCAATCAGGGGTTAGATCACTTTCCCAACTGGTAGTAGTCTAAGTTAGCGTGCTGTGCCTGATCTGTCGTCTGTGTATGTACGTACCTACCTGCCTACTTAGGGGAAGGAAGGGGGGACCACAAAAAGATGAGGGGTACGGAGTAGGAGAGAAAAGAAGGAGAGGGGCAGGTACCGATGAACAATAGGCAACTAGCGTTAACAGTACAATAGAACAGTACTCAGTACAATGGAGGGGTTAAAAAAAAGAAAAAAGTTTAAAAAAAAAATTGACAAATTGACCAACGACTTTTATAGTTACTACTAGTAGTATGTATGTACCTAAGTAGATTTACTCATTCTTACCTCGACCTACATCTTTTTTCCCCTTCTTCTTCTTCTATTCTGGTGACTCACGATAACAAGTCTTCCCCATATGACCGTCATCGCACCGGTGACAGGCCTCTGGAATATCAATTCTTGTTCTTCTCTTTGTTCTTCTTCTACTGGTCTCGTAACCAAATTCTTTCGTCGCAATTTGCGCTTGTCTCCTTCTTCTTCCTTCTTACCCCGCCATCACCACTATCATCATTGGCCTCAACCTCGATCTCAACCTCTACTCTCACAATTCGCCAAGTCGCATCACAGCTCGCCACCTTCATACAGGACCATGGCCACAACCACCACCGATTCCGTTGACCGGCTGACGGCCCAGCTCGACGGGCTGCCTCCTATCGACCCCTATCCCAACTGTTACCCTGACACCAACCCCCAAGACATCTACCGATCGCATATCACCTCTATTCTACACAAGATCACCGGTATTGATACCAAGATCATATACCCAGCCCTGCAATGGACACTGTCGCTAGACAAGGGTGACATGGTCCTCCCCATCCCTGCCCTGCGTGTCAAGGGCAAGCCTGCTGATCTGGCCCAGCAATGGCTAGAGAAGGTACTTACTATACTATAGAGATTATAACTATATCTATAACTATATCTATGTCTCGTATTGCAGAAATCTGATCTGACTGAAACTTTTGCAGTGGCCCGAATCCCCCCTCGTAGAAAAGCCCTCCACCAACACCGCTTTCCTCCCCTTCTTCTTCAAGCCCGGTCCCCTCGCCAAGATCCTCATACCCTCAGCCCGGAAAAATGGCCGTGAATTCGGTAACAACACAGCAAATGGTCTCAAGGACCCCTCCGACCCCTCCAAGGGCAAGAAGCGCATAGTCGTCGAGTTCTCATCCCCCAACATTGCGAAGCCCTTCCATGCCGGCCACTTGCGCAGCACCATCATTGGAGGTTTCCTGAGCAATCTATATGAAGCAGCTGGATGGGATGTTGTGCGGATAAACTACCTTGGCGACTGGGGAAAGCAATACGGTCTATTGGCGCAAGGATTTAAGAAGTATGGCAGTGAGGAGGCCCTTGCCCAAAACCCCATCAACCATCTATACGAGGTCTACGTCAAGATTAGCAAGGAGGTCGCTGATGAGAAGGAGGAGATCGCTAAGCTCACGCAAGAGGGCAAGACCGCCGAGGCCCAGGCTCTTAAGGATAGTGGCGTCGATGAGGAGGCCCGACGATACTTCAAGCTCATGACCGATGGCGACGCTGATGCATTGGCTCTTTGGAAGAGGTTCCGTGACCTCAGCATTACCCGCTACAAGGAGACCTACGCCCGACTGAATATCCGCTTCGATGACTACTCAGGAGAAAGCCAAGTGTCGGAGGATTCCATGAACCAGATCATGCAGAAAATGCTGGAGAAGGGCATCGCAGAGGAGTCCGAAGGTGCGCTTATTGTTGACTTCACTAAGCATGTGCCGGGAAAGCCCGGTAAGGCTCTTGAGAAGCCCATTGTCCGGAAGAAGGATGGCACTGCTCTCTACCTGACCCGAGACATTAGCGAGCTTCTCCACCGACACGAGAAATACCAGTTCGACCAATGCATTTATGTCATCGCTAGCCAGCAAGACCTCCACGTGAAGCAGTTCTTCAAGATTGTCGAGCTGCTTGGCTACCAAGATATCGCCTCCAAGGCCCAGCATGTGAACTTCGGTCTAGTTCTCGGAATGAGCACGCGAAGGGGAACTGCCAAATTCCTTGACGACATCCTTCGAGATGTGGGAGACCACATGCACGAAGTGATGCGCAAGAACGATGATAAGTATAAGCAGGTTGAGAATCCTGAGGCTACCGCCGATATCCTAGGTATCAGCTCGGTCATGGTTCAAGACATGAGCGGCAAGAGGTAGAATATACCCATCCTCCTTTTTCTTTCTTTCCAATTGCGACAGCTAATTTGGTAAACCAGGATCAACAATTACCACTTCAACATGGAGACCATGACCTCGTTTGAAGGTGACACCGGCCCCTACCTTCAGTATGCTCACGCTCGGTTGTGCTCTATCACGCGAAAGGCCGCCCTCAGCGAGGAGGAGATCGCTTCTGCGGACCTCTCGCTTCTCACTGAGATCCATGCAATCAACTTAATCCGAGTCCTTGCCCAGTGGCCAGATGTAGTCCAAAACACACTGCGAACGCTTGAACCTACAACTATCCTGACATATCTCTTCAAGATGACACACGTTCTGAGCTCGAGTTACGACCATCTCAGAATTGTGGGATCTGAACCCGGTCTCATGAAAGCACGTATGGCCCTGTACGATGCGGCACTCATCGTTCTCAACAATGGCATGCGCCTCCTAGGACTATCGCCCTTAGAGAGGTAAGAAACCCATGAAATAGCCGCCTTATTCGTGACATTGGTTATATACTTACACGGCAATATAGGATGTAAAAGCAATAAAAACATGGAATAAGAGATCTAGACTATAAACAGTGCTTAGGCAGCTCGGACATAGTCGTTGTTGAATGTGGGACCCTGATATTTTCCACGTAGACGTGAGAGTTGTGATAAATACCATGCGCAGTAGCGCACAGTCATGATCATGTTATATCGGGATACTAGAACCCCTCTAATGGAAGGGCTGAATTGTCAAGACAGATAGAGGAAACCTATAACCACAGCATTGGACTAGGTTTATACTCGAAGGGTGGCAGTATACTAGCCTAGTTGACATCAATGGCACTGCGAGTTTTAATTCATCCCCATGTACAGTATAGAGTGGTGATTATAAAGATGTCTCTCCCCATGTTCTCATGTATCATTCGCCTAACTGAAAAGGCGTATAATGTATGCAATCTCGCTAGCTTTTCGGTAACCACTTAGAGCTAGAAACTAGAAAACCCCCTACCGACAAGCAGCGTTCGAAACCGAGACAAGAACGGATTACCAATACCTCCATAAGCTAAACAGGAAGAGAGATATATAAAATTTCTTACGCCATCCTAAAATCCCATACCTATAAAATATATGGCTGCCCAAAGTTCCTATGCAATATCCGTAGTTAGGTACCTATGTTTATTTACCAGACCCATGTTTCGCCCCGTATCCCTCTGCCTTCCTTACCCATCTTTTACTAAGAGTCAAGAAGCAATATTAGTTACATATGAAATTGATCGTTTAAAAAAAAACCGGAATAAAGCATAGACAATACACTAGAGGGACTGCTTAGGCCCAAATGTCAAATTTCTCAATCTCGGCCACCTCGCTGCTCACTGACGAGACAGAACCAGAGTGCTTCATAGATGCACTCGTGTCACTGCCATCATCGCTTACAGCGTCATAAGCTGCCATGATCTTCTGCTTCATGTCTACATAAGATCTAACAGAAAATCTGTTGGCTTTCATGTGCAGCAGCTCCTTGTGCTCCTTCTCCTCGTCATCCTCGCCTTTACCCGTCTCCCACATCTGGCGAAGCAGGCACTCCTTCTCCTCGCTGCGGGTGATGGCATCGAACTCGAAGGGTGCAGGCTTGGCGATGAGCAGAGGTGTATAATCATTCCAGTGCACTGGAATCTCACTGCCGTCGGGGCGGCGCTTCTTCTGGATATGGAATGCCCAGGCCATACCGCCCATCGCCAGGAATAAGTCCTGGTCCACGATCGGTATCCCCTGACATGTGCGACGTCCGAACCCGAACTGGCTGAACCCATGTAGATTCGGGTGTAGCGTCAATGGCTCCTTGTACGTTGGGTACTCAGGCGAGAGCCAGCGGCCCGGATTAAAGGCCTCGGCGTCGGGGTAAAGGGTTTCGTTGCGGGTTATGCCCCTATATTAATACGAGAAACTCAGAGAGGTCAGTGGGGGGTTGCAAGAAAGAGTAAGGGGTAGGGTTACAATGTTAGAAGAGAAAGAAAAGAGAGATATTGGATAGGGTAGTATTTGGCTACAACTTGTGGCTGGATGAACGTGATCTCACCCGACGGCTACGTACCATTCTAATGCGTGAACCGTGGCACCCGCGGGGATGAAGTAACCATTGTACACGTCATCTTTCTCAATTGCATGCGGGATCCCTATAACCATCATCATCATCATAATCACGATCAGTATTATACGCAGCAAAAAAAAAGAAGAAAAAAAGAAGAAAAGAAAAGAAAAAAGCCTCTCGTCTGAGAGAGCGATTCCGACGTATTGGAAAATGAAAACGTAAAAGGGAGGAAGAGTGGACATTATTTGAATGTATGAAGATATGAGGGAATAGAGAGAAAAAGGGGTAAGGATGAATTAAGTGATTAACTCACCCGTTGGCACAGGCGGCCGCCACCGGATAACCTCCTTAACGACGGCGCGCAGCATGGGAAGTTTCTCGCGGTCTTCCCACTGCGGGCACGCGCCCCCACACACCTCATCGATCTCATCCTGAAGTTTCTTCTGCCACTCGGGGTAGTGCAGCATAGCGAGCAAGAAGCTCTGTATAGGACTGCCGATGGTGAGCGCGCCCGCGATGGCCATCTGGCCAACCACGTAGGTGGCCTCGGCCTCCTCACCCCACTTGGCCTTGTCGCCCGTCCGCGCGAGCCCCTCAATGAAGGTGCGCACGAAGCTGGGCTCGGCGGTGCCGTCCCGGATGCGCGCGTGCACGTCGGCCACGTTGCCCTTGAGCAGGCCCGCCTCGAGCGCGTGCCGCGCGTTCTCCTTCTGCTTCCACGGGCTGAGGAACGCGGGCAGGTGCGCCAGCCACGACACCACGTTCGGCAGCGCCCCCGACGGCGAGATGGTCTCCAGCAGCCCGAACGTGGTCACCCGGAGGAGGTCCGCCGAATGCGGGCTCCCCCACGACAGGCGCGCTACCGTGCGGGCCGTGAACTGCTCGATGTACTCGCGGTACTGCGACGGGTCCCGTGAGAGCAGGTACAGGAAGCGGTCGCGCTCCTTACGCGGGTAGCCGTGGAGCGAGGCGCTCGCCGAGGTCGCCATCAGCTGCTGACAGAGCTTGCGCTGGCGCTTCCATGTATCTGGTGAGAGATAGGGAGGGAGACACTCGTGTTAGTCGTGCAACCAACAGCCCCCATTCCCCTATATCCAAAATGAAGAAGGTGACAGTTGCTGATTCAGCTAATAATATATACATATATGTATATATATATTGTATATAATATATATATATGTACCTATGTATATGTATATGTATGTGTATGTACGCGCACGCACGCGCGCATACGTGTAATAAGAGAAAACGTACCATTGCGACCAGTCAGAGCTAGGTAATCCCCCTTGGTCCGATTGTCAGGCAGGTTGGGGATCTGCGGGCGGTCCGAATAGATGAGTGCCCGCCTTGAGAGCAGGTCATGCGCGATTTCTTCAGACGAAATCCAGACGTGAACGGTTCCAAAAATTTCCATCTGATAGATTGGCCCATATTCTTTACTCCATTCGTAGAACTTCAGCCATGATGCCTCGGCCGGCACATCGTGCACCCGCCCAACTAGAGGGTAACCTGTAGGTTGATTGCTGGTCAGCATACGTAACATTACTTTATTTACATTACCTACATATGTCCCCATTGGCCAACCACCCAATAATTCACCAGGAGACCGGGGTTAGGGGGGTAAAGGGGAAAAGAAAAAATGCTTGTTGTGCAACTACCACCACTTACATTTCGGGCCCGGCAACGGTCGGGCACCTGGAGGAATCCTGGCCCTGTTGTGCTCTCTCTTCTTCAGATACAGGATGCAAAGCAGGAGTCCGCCAAATACGAGGAACGGTAGGGCGGCCATTCCCTTCGATGAATCTGAGTTGCTTGCTACTGGTTGTCCTCGACTCAGGAGAGACGCAGCAACCAACCACGTGAAAGAATACCTGACGTTGGAGTGAAATGAGAGGATGAAAATGAATTTCGTATTAGAATATCTGCTTGTAAGTCAGATTAAAGCCTCCATAGTTTCAGGAGGTAGAAGAAAAAGAGGATAGTTAGACCTTATTTCTCCCTATGTCGTCAATACCTCTCTATCTCTGTCTTTCGCTTCGTCGGAGTATAGACACAAAGTCGAATTATATAGTGAAATCCAGAAAGGGGAACAAAGTAGGATGAGGAGGAAAAGGGAGGGCTATGACTGTGGTTTAAAAGGATCATAGCCTCATCCAACGATATCTTTTCTAACCTAAGTACTGACTGTTTTTGTCCACCTGCCTATACCTACCTACCTATTCTATCATAGGGTCGGGGTGACCCCGACCCATCCCGGGGGGAAGTTGATTACATTGCTTTTGCTTAGCTGCCAAGCACATAACATGAGCAGTAAGTCACAAATACGACCTTCGCGGTCTGATTTCCAACAGCTGATATTGGTCCCCTCCCCGGGGGAGACCCAAAGTCCAACGCGCGCGAGCACAACAGGCGCCACTATCATAGTATTACTTCAGCCCGTTCCGAAGAGGCTTCCACAACGAAGCTGACTGGTCAACCGGGCTAAGGACAAGGTCTAGGCATGGATAATCCGGTGCATTAGATTGCATCCACATAACAACTCTCCCCCTCCTCTTCTCCGGTGAACGATAAGAAAAGAGCGAAACTTCGTAATAACTATCGCTAGTATTGACATCTCGGCACATACCTTCCAACAAACAAAAACCTGGTCTCTTCCAGGTCCCAAGGTTCCTCTTATTTTCCAAGAAATCCACTAGCATTGTAGCAAACCAAAGTAGCAAAGTACAGAACAAGGAAATTCTACTCCAAGTTTAAGGAAGCTTCGTTTCATGTCTAATAGCCCCCGAGGTGGTGCTGAGATTTGGACTTTTCGATCAGCACGTTACCAAGAATATACCTAGACTTCGGCACTGGGCATTTTTGGATGCCCACCAACAACATCTCCGGCACATACCAGCTACGTATAAAGAATGAACGGTAAGAGGGACCAGTGCGGTGGATAATTTTCTAGCATCGAAGAACATGATCGTACGTCTTGTTCGTCTGAATGGCCCTTTATTACTTCTCGCCTACGCCTTATTCAGCAGCGAAGACTTCATGCGAACACCAGTTGACGTGAAGCTGTCATGCTATTTTTTGGGATGTTGGCCATTGGTATGCTCCAAGTTTGGCTTCACGTTTATTCTCCCCGGAGACTTATAATACTTACAAGTTTTGAGATGTCTTCTACGAAGTACGGCATTTCTGTAACGGTACTACTACTTGTTCCTTTTTTTATTGATCATAAGACCAGAGGAATGATTCGATTGTGCAACAGGACGTCAGAAGACAACCAATGACAGAGAGACAGCCATCCCCAAACAGAAATGGTGATAGGACTTAATAACACTCCGGAGAATAGAAAGTTGCATCCAATTCTTATTCTCTATCTATCATGATCTCTTTTCTTTTTACTTGACCGAGGCTTGGCTACCTGCGAGGTTCGGGCGTGCTAAATTCTAAAACGCGATAGTCAAAAGTATGTTTCGGGTCTATAGATGTCATGGAGGTGTACACTAAAGAGATTGTCTACATACACTCAAGATCTTGTACATAATAAGCACATGTCTCAAGAACCTAGGCAATAACACGGGGTTGTGCACATTATAATCCTCCAGTCAAAGTGGCCGGTCATCATCGAGGGGCAAGCAGGTTGTAAAGAAGCAAAGGTAAAATGCCAACAATGTAACGTGGGGACATGAACTAATTATCTAGTTCGCGTTATGGTCTGTATAGAGCCGAGGTGCCTTTTCGCCCCCACGAGAACGGGCGTATAGACTTGACTTTTTGTGCAAGCTGAATATGTGTACAAAGAAATTTGAATTCGCCATGTATTTCCGGCCTAAGAGATTTATAAACCTCTTGTTAATGTTAATAAGCTATTATTATAGGTTTTAGCAACCACGTACAACCTCCACGATTTATATCAAATTGTCTGCCCGGTGTGCATACACGCTTCACCGTATTATTAGCCTTTTCGTATGTCTTCATATATGAGGCGAACATGGATTTTATGGTGGCAAATAATATACAACTTATCTGGTTGGGCAGCTTACCTCTAGATAGGTGTGTAGTATATTGAAACATCTACCTATAGGAGGAAAAGGGGGGCACTAAGATCTCTCTTAAAAAACATCAAGGTTTGTACAAAAGATACTACAATAATACATTATAGTTAGATACCAACTAGATTTTGATTATAACTTGTATTATTTCATCAATGAGCGAAAGTTTGTGTAAAGGTGCACAGATGTCTTCCAGGTTATATAATTTCGCTTTCTCCCTCTTTTCTTTTGGGGGGGATAACAGCTACCGATATCTGTATGTATTATAAATAATAACTTTTCCTTAAATACATATTCTAATGAGATTGGTATGGGCGGGAAAGGAATGTGACGTACGATGGGTAATAACATATGAAGTGTGAGTTTGTGAAAGCCAAAAAAACTAACGAATGATACACCTATAGCGGGAACCTGCCCTGAATACTAGTAAGTCTACAAGATTCTAATCCTTTAAGTATATCCTAAATACATGTACCGTGTGCAAATGATATGTGTGAACTGAGTTCCTCAATCTCTACCCCCTTTTTGCCTTTATAGATCTATATAGGTAACCCCCACAACTTTTTGAGAAAGGAAGGGAAATAAATAGGGGAAAAAAGGGAAACAAAACAAATGAAAGCCCCATCACATATGGTAAAATCCTATCCCGTCATCTACCTCCCAATCCAATACGCGGGAGAGACCCGATGGTTTGCAATCGCCTCGGCCACCTCCGTGTCAGACATGTTCTCCTGCTCGTTGAGAGCATACCACGCCGAGTCTGCCAGAAAGTAGTACATCTGCCCACGTGCCACCTCGGGTGAAGATGCGATCGCGCCGCTCGCCGCGAAGTCGCCCGCCCACATCTGCGCCATCTGCAGCCACAGCGCGCTCCGCTGCGCCGCGTCCAGGCCCCGCGCCAGGTAGAAAACGGGCGTGTAGCTTCGGTCGCTGCGCGGCGTGAACTTGGCCCGGACGGAGGACACGGCCCCGCCGTCCGCGGACGGCACCTGCAGCCGCTTGCCCGCCAGCGTAAAGTACTCCACTGTGATAATGAGAGTCAGTAATTTCCATATTGGGTAATTTTTGTGCTCTGGAGACCGTTGTCTTGGGAGTCAAAACTCCTATGAACCTATATGCTTAATTATGATACGAAACTTCGGCTCCCGGGCCGACCCGAGACAGGTCAAAAGGGGGAATAAACAACTTCAAAAAATTACTCACTGCACGCGCTGCAGGGCTTGCCGCTAAGAATCATGGCGTCGATTATCGGGTACGCCCCTGGCGAGTCGAAGGCTTGGAAGTACGAGAGTAGCAGGTTCTCCTCTGCGTGGTGTTGCGCTGCTCCTGCGGTTGACGATGACAGCGCTGACGTCCAGATGTCAGTCTCGCCGCCTGCGAAGACGATGGATGCCGCGAGGTCGACGTAGTCGGCTGTTGCAAGCCCGCGGCGCACATACTGGTATAGGGCGCCCACTAGACCGAGGTGTCGGTTGCTGAGGTTCACTGTGTGACCAGTGATATCTTTGGCCCGGAAGCTGGGGAGCTCGATAAAGACGAATTGAGGCATAGTTCCGAAATATTGTAGTTTAAATAGTTTTAAGTTATGTTATGCAATAGTTTCTCAGTAGCACTTTGTTTTCAAATAAAATCCTTTTTCTTTCCGAACGATACTTCGTCTAAAGCTGTCAGTGTTGGATAATAGTATGTTGTGTAAACTTGGCTCAGATGCTGTTCGATTTTGATAGATTAGAGAGAAAGATTCAAGATCTTATAGTTTATGACCTTCAGTATTTGATCCCTCACGATGTTATCATCGTAGTTAATACGATGTAGCCCAAATGATTACGTCGTTGGTGTGATTCTATCATTGTACATTCGCTCGTCACTGAACGCCTAGAGAGTCGGGTATCATCACAACTGAAGTCAAGCCGATTACTACGATATTCGGTGAAATAGGATACGCAAGATGAATTAAAAAAGAAACATTAGGTGCATTGAAGAGTCAATAAGACTACAATTCTACAATCATAGGCTTTCTTCGAAAGCCTCCGCAGCTCTTTCACGTTCCACTATATCCAAATCTGGAGGATGTTAATACGAGGCAACCAAAACAGCTCTTAATGGGGACTAGTATAAGCTGACCATGGCAGCATTGCCTTCCAAAACACTTGACTCAAAACAACACATCTGACCAATGTTTGTATCGTAAGTGAGGCTGAAAAAAGCCACTATCTGATCCCCTGCAACCGGTAGGGCTGATCCACCCCACCGGATACTCAGAACGACATTGTTCCTCTCGCTTAATGACCTATCCACGCGGTTAATTGCCGAACAGAGTCATCTGACCTTGTTTTGTTTTACCCTCTTCTATAGAGGGAACTCGCGGCTACTAAAACATTTGAGTATCCACAATCGAATGCTTCTGGAGCCCGGAGACTCCATAGCCTATATATGTTTGGACTATATCATGTTAACTTATAGCTTAAGATGACCCGAGCCCTGAGGTAGTGTTAAGTATGACACGAAATAGCACGCTAACAGTTTGCAACCAATGAGTATATCTCGCCAATTCATAGCCAAGAGTGGTTTCATGGCTAAAGCCTTCTTAGTGCATACTCGAAAACACTAACAAAAATCAAGTTCGTTGAACGGTAATATTTAGAGCTTCCAAGTATAAAAGACCTATCTGATGTTTTCTAGGAGGACTTTTCTATTTTAAATTCTTCACCAAGCCTCAAGGATAATTAATTTTAACTCTCCAATGAGATTTTCGCTGTCTCCCTACCACTTACAATCTGTCGATCCCTCCTAAAAGCCCGTGAGTTCAACTCGTAGATAGAACAACGCCGGAGTTGAAATATGAGCCACCGCAGTAACTGCGGGACTATGTAAGTGGTTATAATAAGACCTCCGTTGTTCCTTGATTTAGCAATCGGATATCCCACAAGTCCCAGATCCCGTGTTGACCTCCTTACGGGTAGGACTGTCTATCTGCGCAGGATTCCGCCGAGCTCAAATTCGAAAGTTACATACGGATTTAAAAAAAAAACCTACTAACCTTAGATACGTAGGTGGGTTAGACGAGTTTAGCAGAGTCCTTCTCTCTTCTCCGCTCAGCTAATATCAGATAAAATAAGCACCCCCCGCCTAACTGCGTGAGGCCTCACGCCTATGCGGCTTAGATCATCTTATAGCCAGATCTCGCTGATGACAGAATGACAGCCAATGGTTTGTTGTCTAGTGGCTCGCTGTATCCTGCATTATAATTCCTTTTCCCCCCTCCTCATCACTAAAGGTTTCGCTTGTGCAACCAATTGACTAAACCCAAAGAGACTATAATTCGAGAATTTCAGCTAGCGATATGTTGCCCTTTGCAGAATAAATTACTTTTTAAATATTACATCCCTTGATTATATCTCCTTGGCATTTCATACTGACGACATTGTTGAGAAGCTAGTATTCCCTATATATTTGTGCGATTATGATACATTCATCTATCCGTTTGGCGTTTCCCTATTTTTGTTGTTGAGCTTGAGCATTGTTATTCCCATAAATTTAACCCTATTTCGACTACACATAATCCAATAGGTTATGTCGTTGGTAGAATAGTAAATGATATACCTATGGGGTTATTGTTTTACTTTCCCCTTTCTCTACGAACTTCAAGGAGTTGGTATTTTCAAGAGAAAGAAAAACGAAAAACGAAAAGGCAGCCTTCGTATTTGTGATTGTACAATAGACCAAGACATCGTGTTATCATCGACTGTATGCTGGAAACGGCCAAGACATGAATTTGGCTATGCCTCTTTTATATCTCTAAATCGAGCAGTTGGGCTTTGTTCTTAA
The DNA here is from genome assembly GCA_022578605.1 of Camillea tinctor. Lineage (NCBI taxonomy): Eukaryota > Fungi > Ascomycota > Sordariomycetes > Xylariales > Graphostromataceae > Camillea > Camillea tinctor. The sequence goes on from MU394130.1 coordinate 90,033, forward strand.
CAAATAACGGAAGACTTGTATTCATACTGATGTGGGGACTAGGGGAACTAGGGACCACAATTGTGTATATAGTTCGTGATGCATTACAAGTTTGCGATAGTTTCTTTCTTTTACATCATAGCATGTCGGCGTTACTATACAGTTTAGATCAATACATTTCCTTTGCTTTCAAATCGTTTATGTCTCTATTTCAAATAAACAGTATGATGGTTGGGTGTCGTAGACTAGGGACTTCAGTCCCTAGTCCCTCACAGCCTCATACAACTGTTGTTAGGGGGTCTCCTCTATCTCCAGTTCAATACATAGCCCTTTGAATTACTTTTGTGAGCCCCGAATTACTAATTTTGGAAGAATCAATTTTCGAGTTAGCAGGAAAAGCTTTCGCTGTACTCTATCCACTTGATGTGGCAATGGCAATGGATTGCTTTGAATTATCTCTATAAATAGGCTCAAATCTCATGAACGTTCATGTGGGCCTCTGTATTTTCGATGTAGATAGCGAATAGCCGTTTGGTAAGGTATACTGTAGTAGGCATTCGTAGATCTACCCCGACACAAGCAACACCAAGGAGATGTGTCATAAGATATAGACAGCCGGTATACACCATAACGGATGTAAAATCCAAGTACTATAAATATCAAAAGCAAGCTAAGATAAGCCAATTTATATAGGCATTATTGTAACTCGATCTTCATTGAATCTACCTATGCGGGCTCTGCAACTTCAGTTCAAGAATCAGGCCACTAAGAGTCAGTATGTACCCCTATAATATGAGAGTAACAAGCAACATTTATTTTGCCCTCAGATGAGTCACTTTTAAATCATATAAATCAAGACTCATGTTTTGGGAAATTTCCATAACTACAGGTAGTGTAGTCCACGTGGTTTCCCCGGTGGGGAAACAAACCCTCTTTCTTCCGGATAGAAGGCCGAACCCTTAGGACTTCATGGTAAGACCACCCGTTTCATACCCTTTCAACGGATTATTCCGCACTTATTCGTATCTTGAATTAACTACCTATCATATGTACCATGGTTATTCCTTACGCCTCCTACCAAGATCCCAGGCTGATTTATCACATCAGCACAATAATTTCGAAACTCAAACCCGGTACAGTCCCTTCCACGTCATTGACAGTAGTCAAACACGAGGGTAAGCTCTACCATCGCCTGAGTACTCAACACTATACTGCACCGTTTTCTGAATCTGCAAACCCTTGTCATCGTCATGAATCATGCACTCCTCCGAGCTCGTCTCCCCTCTCCGTATGTTGGTTAGGTTAACACCATCCTGGCTGTGCGCTGGGACCCATCTTTCTTGCTCGGGATTCTGTTGGCTATCAATGTAGGACTTCTTAGAAACTTTACTGTCAGGTCCTGGCTTGTTCGACTTGTCCCGGGATCCATAATATGCTGGCATGAGCTTGGGAAATAGCTTAACAATTAGTGGCCGAATTTGTGGAAGACAGGCGCATATGACAGCGACGTTCATCTCGATAATCGTCCACATTGTCGACGCGACATCATACAGGGGGTCGGGAGACCGGGCCTGCACATCAATCGTCGTAACTCGTAGACAAGACGTGATAACAACACTGCACCGCTCATCAGCCTTCTCGTCATAAGATTATGTGGAGCTAAGGAATCTTACAAAACGCCGAGAGTGAATACAACTATAAGGGCGATTTTCTGAATCCTCGGGATTTGAAGTGAGTAAACTAGGGGCATTGGGAGGGTGAGAATAACGATGTCGGTCGAGATGGAGAAGCCCGCATTGGCGAACCAGAAGTGAGCGTTGTCAATGCAGTGATGCTCGATGGTCTTATCAAAAGCACCGGTGATTGGCGTGCATTGAAAGATCGTTGCGGTGACCGAAGCTATGCAGTACGTGACGACGGAGATGAGCACGAATGCACATGCCAGTTTGAACCACCTCACTCCGGTGAATATGCGCAGATACAGCAGGAGAATGGATGCCTTCGTCAGGTTGATCGAGCTCTTGTAGGTTATCTGGCACAGGTAAAAGAACTGTACGGTCGGAGAAAATTGCTCAGTAAAGGGAATTACTGCCATTATTTGATAGGGTGAACTAAACCAACCTTCAGGGACTGGTAAACATCACCCGGTGGCAAGGTGCTTGCATGATGGCCATATCCGTAGCGACATGCTGTAAGCATAATGGCTCCAGATACCAGAGCAAATGCCTATAAATATTGATCAGTTCCTATTTTTTCCCCCTTCTCTGAAATGCTGCCCTCATAGATAGAATAAAATAGGTCATGATTGCATACCAATGACACTAGGATAGTGTAGTCATCGGCGCCTAGTTTCCCCCCCTTTCGCTTTCTCGACCAGACTCGCGTCCCTACGACAAGGGGACATACGAACAAAAAAACCCATGCTGGTATGTACACCAAAGGTGCATTGTTATCTGTCGAGGCATTGACATCTGTCACTGCGACGGTGGGCTGAGCTGGCATTTTGTGATGATGACGCTAGCCTGTGATTGATGGCGAAGATGATGGGTAGAGAGATGGCGAAAGAGATTATTGATCCCTCGAGAAATGTGATACCAAGGCACAATATCACACCCACCAGGCCCTTTAAAAGGTTAAGTAGAATCCCGGGTAGCCTTAGCTAGACGAGTTATTAGTAAATCTCCTTGAATTTGCCCTATCCTACGAAATACTTGCTATAGAAACACTCACAAATGCACGAATCGGGATAAAATAGTTCTTTTTTTCCTTTTGAAGTCCGTGATTCGGTATAGAAAGTCTGCAAGAGATGTAGCGATAGCAGTGGCCCTGGGGTCGATCTTGTCAACAGAAGGTAGCAGGTGGTTTAGTAACGCCGCTCTATGTGGCTGGCCAGTCTGTATTGTCGTACGTTGGTGAGTAAATACATATACACACCGTGATATAAACGGTACCGACGGGGTGTCTAGGATGAGACAGAGATCAACAACATAGCGCACTGTCGATGTAAACTAAGAATTTCTTGCCTCGCTGGCGTAGTTTGTCTTGGGACGAACCACCCAATTTTTCAGCTTCTTATTCTCCCTTTCCCTCTCCTGCTCTGTGTGTCTCTTTCTGTCTCTCCCTCTCCCCACCTGACTTACCTGCAATGGGCACAAGCAGAAACTCTGTGACACGCGGCACATACAAGCGTGCTAAGCTGTACCACGTCCTCCAATAGCTCGCTGCCGTCGAGCTAGATAATTGCCCCGGCCCTATTTCTTTTCTTTTTCTTGTTGGCATTCCTTCTTGCGGAACCCGTATTACATTCAGGATCATTCGAGAGTGAGTAAGCCACACTATATCGCGTTAACTCTAATCATATCCTTGGCGGAGATCTATTTAGTGTGGAATAAAGCTATTAGTATACTGTAGCAACTATTTTCATGCAATTCCATAATCTTTCGAAGAATCGCTAGCGTACGTATCATGAGAACGGCTACGGCAGATGAGAAATGAACCGGTAAACGCGGTTAACCGTTGCCTGTACAAACGCACCATCACGTCCGACGTGGTGTTCGGTAATACGAAGCCGTTGCCCAATGTCTATGGCAGATCTCATTGGTAGATATGTCCGGGCGCTTCTACGCGTATTATCCTCCCCCCCTGGCCAGACACGGAGGTTGCGCTTACCATAACGGCCAGATGTGGCTCATGGTAACACATGAACAGCAAAACATGATGGGCTGGGTTGCCCTGGGACAATGGAACCTCTTTCTGCTGCTCGTTTATAGATAAGCAGTTGTCACCTGTGTAGGTTACTCTAATACAAACTGCCGTCTACATAGTCTTCGTACACTGAATGATACAACAGACTTTCAGGTCGTTGTCCATTCCTAACCTAGTTAAGTTCCTTGGAATGGTCTGTCTGTACTTTAATAATACCCGCTTTTTTTTCTTTTGGTAACATATAATAACCACGACTAGTGATTGACTAGAGCAACTCAGACGCGTCAAGGTAAGCCATGAAGATAAAGTTATCAAGAAAAGGCGAACGCTAATGGCTTGTGGCTATTAGCTCATATATATAGTCCGTGACAAAAGTAGAATAAGGGGCTCCAAGCTAAGCTGCTTACCTAGGTAGTTAGGTATATATGTTTACATGGCCTCACAAATTAGGTAAGAAAAAATAACATACTACGGCGAAGGCAAGTCGACATTAATCATCATTTATAAGAGAGGAAAATAACCTAATTGCCGCATTGTTTATATGTCTTCTCTTTTCAATGCACCACATCCTCTTTGGGACATTTTAGCCTCCCATCTCCATGGCACTGGCGTGTATGTATAAAGAACGTCCCCATATTTTAAGCTAGGGACATGGGTTCTATCACAACCAATCAAATTCCTCTCTTAATCAACGAATCGGAGATCTGCTAGCAATTACGGCATAGCGTAGAAGTTAAAGCAGTAAAATGCGGTTACTATAGAAGCACAAGATAGATTACCTGCTCCAATACATGTAAGACCTCATATATCTAGATGTAGACAAGCAAGCAGGACTGACAGGACAATAAGAGGGGAGACTTCACCATACTGTTGGTAACTGTACCTTTGACAGTTGTTCTCCAAGATAATAACCTAAGAATATTTCCGCAAAAATGCTTTCCCTAGTATTTTCTGCCTTTAAGTATCTTTCAATTTACCCTTTATCTCCCCTCTCCCTCCCCCGGCATAGGCATCTATATTGGCCATGGCTTCATAGGGAATCTACATGTGGGAGTACAATAACAGAGTAAGCATGCTCTAATGACAGGAATCTGGTCTCCCAGAGTGATGGGGCAGGCAGCTAGTTACTTAGTGTGTGTTGTATTTGGTAATAATCCAATCAATGTACACATAACGACCGATAATGTCATCCAGAGCATGTAATTGGTAAAAGCGGGCAATCACACTTCTACACGTGCGCTATCATGTTACTCTTGAATCCGGTCACGGCCGGTGGGCATGGACTTTGTGAATTATAGATCTGTTCGAGGCCTAGTCGTACGTGCATGGCGATACAAGAGATAAGGTGTACAAATACACAAGATGAATGGACTTACACACACGAGATACACAAAACACTGACTAGAGCACTCAAGAATGGGGAAAGGGATGTGGCCAAAGGGATGTGGCCAAAGGGATAGAACTTGTAGGGAAAGAGGCAAACTAAAATATAAAGATGATACTATTCCGTTAAGTATGGTAGACTAAAATGTTGCACCATTCAGCTACACCTTTCGGCTGCACGACCAAGTCTTAGGGTGAAGAGGAAAAGGAAAAGAAAAGCTGAGATTCAAGCATTTAACCTATCTATCTTGCTTCTTCTTTCTAACTGCTAACCTAGCCTATTGTAGTGGGATGATAAGGGGGGCACTTCTTCTTATTTTCATTTTTGTTCCCTTGTAGACAAACATACTGCTGCTTCATTCACTTAGAGTAGGGTAAAGTAGAGTGAATTCAACAACACAGATGTATCTATGTATTCATCATCACCCTAACAACCAATACTTCACCTAGTCATTGCCTCCTCACTACAACATTCGACGCTCACGCGGAAGGCTCGCTACTTCTGTTTTCTCACCTCTTTCTGTTTTTTTCCCCTTTTCTTTTCGTTCTTATTCATTTCCCTGCCTACCACCTCTTTAGGTATATCATTTTCAACATACCTTCCACTCAACCATCTGATTCTGTCTATCCTCTCCCAGTCCGGTTTCGTTGCAATTAACAAATACCAACCCCACTACCGCTAAAGGCTAACGTAGATCCATCTATCTGCCCTGCCGCTTCATGCATGACACCATGCAGTCTATGGCCATGCCTGGAGATCCTCCTAAAAACAACAGCACACCCACTACTGTTGTTTCGGACGTCATGGATCAAGAGAAAGGTTTCTCTGGTGCTGCGGGCTTCGACTCGCCTATCGGTATGATTCCTTCCGCTGTAGCGGGAGGTATAATCGATGAAGTAGCCGAGCGACGCCTTATCTTCAAGATCGACCTCTATGTCTACCCCATCCTGTTCCTCGTCTACGCGATGTCATTCCTTGACCGTATCAACATCAGCAATGCACGGATCCAGGGAATGACCGAGGACCTTGAACTGGTTGACAACCAGTTCAATATTGCCCTCTTCGTATGTTGTACCCTATTTTTGTTTCTGTTCCATTGAGTTGCTCTTTTTGGAGACCCATGCGTGTCTCACCCTCACATGTTTCTCTTCTCTAATCGTCAATAGGTCTACTTTATCCCTTACATTCTCCTAGAGGTGCCGAGTAATATGATTATCAAGAAAGTCCGACCGTGTGAGCACTATATATTGTTTCATTAACCTAAATTAACATGTGTGAAACATAATCAGAGGCTAACCTGTTCCTGGATCAGCTATCTACCTCTCGTCTCTCATGGCCGCATGGGGTCTCGTTAATATGTGCATGGGATTTGTCCAGAGTTATGCGGGTCTTGTTGCTTTACGCTTTCTCCTCGGCGTCCTCGAGGCTGGCGTCATGCCCGGCATCATCTACCTGACCTCCATGTACTACAAGAGACACGAGTTCCAGAAGCGCATGAGCTTTTTCTTCTGCTCCACTGTTGTTGCCGGCGCGTTTGGAGGTGTAAGTCATCCCTCCTTGTCATACCCCCCTTATACTTTCACCATACTATCGGTCTACCTTAGCTAACAATAAACAAACACATACAGCTCTTAGCCTACGCTATCGCAAATCTTGGGGGTCGTTGTGGCATCGCGGCATGGCGCTGGATCTTCATCATTGAAGGAGCCGCCACTGTAGCCATCTCCATAATCTCTGCATTCCTGATCGTCGACTGGCCTGAGCAGTGCCGTTTCCTCAGCGCCTCAGATAAAGCTCTTCTGCGTCTTCGTCTTGACGCCGATGGCATTGAGGATGCCCGTATGGACACTCTCAACCGCTTTGCCTGGATTCGTATCCTCCGTGACTGGAAGATCTGGCTCGGTGCTCTCGTCTACATGGGTGTTGGTATCACTGGCTACTCTGTTACTTTCTTCATGCCCACCATCCTGCTTGAGTTTGGCTGGACCGCTGTCGACGCCCAGGTTCACACTATCCCCGTGTACGCTGTCTCCGCTGTCGCTATGCTGACCGTTGCCTGGCTCTCCGACCGCCTGCGCCATCGCTATGGGTTTATCATGCTTGGTTGCGTTATCTCGACTGCCGGATGCATCATACTGCTCGTCCAGGATGGCCTCAGCCGCAACATAAAGTACTTTGCCTTGTTCCTCGTCTCAATGGGCGGCTTCACTGGCACGCCAATGGCACTTGCCTGGCTTGCCAACAATGTTTCCGGGCACTGGAAGCGCGCTTTTAGCTCTGGAATCCAAGTCACCCTCGGCAACATTGCCGGTATCGTCGCATCTAACATCTTTCTGCCACGCGAAGCCCCTCACTATCGAACCGGCTACCGTGTTGCCATTGCCATGACCTGGTTTGGCGGCTTAGCTGCTACCGCTCTATTTGCTGGTTTGCTAATCGAGAACCGCAAGCGCGATGCTGGAGAACGCGACAACCGCCTTACTCACCCGAAGGAGGAGCTGGAGAATATGGGAGATTACCATCCATCGTTTCGGTTTACACTATGATTCATAATGGGAGATATGGTATTGGAACAGGACGGTTCGTGTTTGCTGGGAACTTCCCCATCCCATACTGAGGGGGAGAAGATCATACAACCAATGCACATTGTGTATATGTTTGTTTCATCTGGTGGCAGCCGTACCGTACTGGCCTGGTGGAGATTTCTTTGTTTCTCTTGTGCAAACTTTGTGGTCGATCCTATACACATAATTGGTACATAGTCATCCCCCTTCCCACGTAATGGGATACATAAAGATTTTCTATGAATACAGTTGCAACCCAATATACAATGCATCCAGTGACTGCAAATGACTCGGGAAATGAAATAGTAATTGCTTCTTAAGTAGAAGATATTGGGAAAGGAGGGCTTCTAGGTGTCTACAACGCTTACATCATGTCTCGCACACAATCCTGTTACTGTATAATACATATGACAACATTTCATTCATGGATACTATTTTTTTTTAATTGCACTGCCCCTAAGGCCCTAAGGCATTGCTCATAAAACCCCTCTCCTAACCCGTACTTTGAGTTCATTGCTTCGTTTCGTTACTTTACTCCCTGGCGCCTAAGGAACCGTAGTCACCTATCCTATCCATCCCTAGAGCAATACTGCAGGACTGTATCCAGCAATCAACCACCCTTGATCGTGATTATAGATGGGGGATAAGCCCGAAAAAGAAAATTATATCCACGGATTTCGAACTGAATGCTCTGGGTATATACTAATTTAGCGTGGCAAAGGAGTGCAAAACATTTTGAAGTTAGGGAAAAAGGGAAACTACACGCAACGAACATGCATCTCCGAATTAGAGGGAACCGCAACTCAACCCGTGCCAAGAGGGGATGTAACTCTCGGGTGTGATAAAAGTACGACTCTCCGAAGTTAGGTGGCGGTTATGATGGCATTAGGATGACATGAGGGGAAAATTCAAGAAAACAAGAAAAGGCTTCCCCCATTATCATAGCTCGTCTTTAATTTGCTCAACCGTTTCCTTGACCTTGTTTGCAATAGACGAGGCGGAGCTACGGGCAGCATTGACAACAGAGCCTGCCGACTCGGTGGCTTGGCCTGCTGCGCTGACTACGCTGGCAGAAGCGGCGTTCGCAACACTAGATGCTGAAGATGAACCTGTTGTGTAGGCCGCAGCGAGTCGGGAGTACACTGATTCGGTGAAGGCCGGCTCCTTACCGACGATTAACTCGGATACCAAGGAGCTAAGGGCTGAGTATTGTGATGACGCAGCATCAGTAGCTGAGGCAGCATAATCTCCAGCCAACGAGGTCGCCGAGGACACCTGGTTAGCCCCCGCATCCGCCGCGGACGCAGCATACTCGCCCGCAGAAGAATACAGGTTTTCATACCATGGGGTCGGAGTCGGTGCCCCGTATACCTGGGAACTGGCAACGCTTACCAATGAATCCCACTTTTCCCCAATGGCAGCGGCGGCGGCGGAGGCCGACTCGCCGGCAACTGATGCCACAGACGAGGCGGATTCCCGGACATTGGTTGGTGTAGGGGTGGCGGTTATTGAGCTCATTGCTGTCGAGGCCGCGGCCAAGAATTCAGAATAGCGAGCATGAGCTATGCCGATACCCGCGAAGTAATTGTGTTTGGCTTGGTCAAGGAGTTTCTCTGCCCTCTTCTCAGCACCTTCTAGATAGGTGCTAGGAGTAGGCTCAGCAGCACCGATGGCGATCTTTGCTGCTTCAAATTGCTGAGCAGCCCAATCGATAGAATCCTGCAAATTTTGGTGAGCGATAGACTGGGCCTTTTCCCAGTCAACAGATGGCACGGTCGGTATCGCCAGTATGCTCTTGGCTGTTGGGCTTCCGTAGATGCCCTCTGATACAGCAGTAACAGCAACACTTAGCCGGGAGTTGGCAGACTCCACTGCACCTAGGTATGCTTTGGTCACCGAGCTGAACATCTCTTCATGGACCGGCTTTGGCTCGCCCTTGATCTGAGCCGAGACAGCAGACATGGCCCGCGAGTAGTGATCGGCTGCGCCTGCTATGGCGGAGCTATACGCAGCTTGGGCAGCTGAAGTCATGCTGGCGGGGATGTCTGACTGGACTACGGATATCACGCTAGATGCAGATGAGTCTGTGTCGTCATCTAGTATTGGCTGTCGGGAGGGGACAGATTGAGCAGCAGCACCGAAGAGGGCCGGCTTTACGGTGGCAGTGGTCGGATCTTCAGGCGATTGCACGTACTCGTCTGGCGATTCGACAATAGTCTCCTGGACTTGTTCGGGTCCATCCGCAGGTTCTGAGCTGGGCAGAGGTGTGTCGGTATCGATAGAATTTGTTTCCACATCAGCTGGCTCGGTTTCGGACAATGACACAATAACGGTTTCCGCCTCTTCTGGGGACTCCACGCTGGATTCGTCTTCATTTATAGACTTGCTCTCAGCCTTGCCATTGCCAGAGGGAGCCACTGGTTCTGCGCTCTCAGAGGCTTCAGCGGCCTCAGCAGCTTCGGTAGCTTTCTTTGCTACTTCTATGGCTGCCAGCTCCATCCTGGAACTGTCAAAATCGTCGGTGAGATCGCCAGCAATGGCTTTCCAAGTTGCCACTTGCCTTAGCCGTCCTAGTTCTTCGGCTGTTGTCTTCGCGACACCCATAGCTTCGTCTTCGATATCGGAACCAGCGGCTTGGGCTGCGAGAAGGCCGGGATGCGTGGTGATCAGGTTCTTAAATTCCTCGGTCCAGTCGTCGAATCGTGCCTTGAGTTCATGATACTTCTTCCAGTCCTTGTAGGTCACTCCGTCCATCCAGGCCCACTTCATGCCGAGCCTCTGGAGCGCCAAGTCGCGGGTCTCTTCAAGGATAGAGAAATGCTCCTGGGCAGCCTTGGTGACAGCTACCTCGGTCTCCTGCTCGTAACTCTGGCGCCAATCACGGATGCCCTGGGCCTTGCTCTTGATCACTAAACCTGCATTGCGAATAGCCACCACGAGTTCCTCATCTCGCTTATCAGCATCCTGGGGGTTTTTCTCAAGGATTGCTATGATAGTTTTCTTGAGGGTTTCCAATTCGGTTTTGGCAGCAGCCTCCAATTGGGAGACCAGCGACTTGCCCATGGTCATGGCGTTCCGTTCAATCATACGGGCCGCGATCTCATCAACCCGCTCCTCAATCTCGACTGCGCCCTCCTGCGCCGCCTGTGTGAATTTGCCTTCCCATAGCTCCAAATCTTCAGCAACTATCCTGGCCGTGCGCTCACGTACTTCTTCCGGAGTGCCGGACCCCTGCTTTTCCTCGACCTTGATATGTGATGCTGCCGCTTTTTGATCTTCGGCCATGATGTCATCGCCTACCACATCAGATGCCGGCCGGGAATCGGTGGTTGCTTGGGTATGGGACGTGACAGTGCTAGAAATAGTGGAGGACCTAGCCAACGTGGACTTGGGCGCTGAGCTGGTTTGGGATAAGTACCTGGTCACTGCGTATACGAAAGATGAGGGGGGGGAGGGGGGAGGCAGCAGGAAAGGAGAGGGGCTGCACTTGAAAAGAAAAACCAAAAACCAAAAAAAAACCACTTACGTATCTCCTTCTTCGGTTACTGACTTGGGCAGCTTGCTCTTATACCTGCCGAGGCGCTCCCCGATGCGTACTAGCTGCGGCTCAACCTTCAAGAGGTAGATATCTCGCAGGTGGGGCCAGACAGTAGAGTCGAGGAAGCTGTAGGTTCTCTTCCAGGCCCAGATAGTGGTGGGGATGGCGGTATTGGTGGTGAAAGCATAGACAACCTCATAACCCTGGGCAGCATAGGGTTCCACGAAGAGGTAGCTTGGAAGCACATAGTCATGATAGGTCTGCATGGCGTTGGCTTGTGCAATGGTATAGTAAGGTGCAACTGCGTCGGTAGCCTTCTGAACATGGGGTGCTACTGTCTGGTCGTACTGCTCTTTTGCCAAAGCTTGATACTTCACCATCTGGGGCTGTATGTTCTGTTCCCATTGGGCCTGGCTAAAGGACTGAACCTGGGCCACTCGCGGCCCCCCAAACTTGACAGCATACGTGTGGCCAGGGGTGATAAGCGTCCGGTCGACGGCTTGGTAGTATGGTTTGGCAAGCTCGACATAGGGAGATGCGTAGGTGTCATAGTATGGGGTCAGATGGGGCGAGACAGCCTCCTTCAGATGGAAGTAAGGCTTGCAGATTCTAGGCGACGACTCGGTACAGGCCTCTAGGGTGGGAGGGCAGCGGAAGAGGATAGTGCATATGGAATACCAGGTTAATAGTCTGTTGTGAGAAGGAAGATCAGTATGATGATCTCAGACAGTAAAGCTAGGTTACATATAATTCACAGGGTGTAGAGTCACTAACCTGGCCACGAGGTTGAAGGACCAGGCAAAGAAACCACCTGTCCGTTTCTTCTTGGGTATAGGCTTCGCAGGGACTGCGACATGACCGTTTGTCCCGTTCAGGCCGTTGGCAGGCTGCTTAACAGCACTGAGCGAACCGTTTGCCCGGGGTTTCGGGTTTTCGTTCGGGGGAGTGGCCATGATGGTGATGGTGGATCGCAACCAGGCGTATGCTACATTAAGATGGGATATTAAACACACAAAACACTCGGAACTGGTATTGTGGTCAAGTAGGTAGGTTGTCGATGGAAGCTACACAATCGATGTGTTAACATCCAAAGCTTGCGTGGGTGTCTCTCTCTCTCTCTCTTTCTCTCTATCTGTCTGTCTGTCTGTCTCTCTCTCTGTGTGTGTGTGTCTCTAGGCAGAACCTGTAGTAGTTAACTTGACAGTAGGTAGGTAAGCATAGGTATGGTAAATAGGTAAAAGTAGGTAAAGTATTGAAAAGTAAACAAAGAATTTGAAAGGAGATAAGACTAGATTAGTTAAATACTGAAGTAGTAGATAACCATCGTGGTATGATACATACCTTGGTTTAAGTGGTGGCCTGTATTCTACTTGATAACCACATACAACTCGACAAGACCACATTGACTTTTTTTTTCTCTGCCTTGTCTTTTCTCTTTAGGTAAAATAAACTAGGTCAAGAAGAGACGAAAAAGAGGATTGGGAAACGGGGCGGTGGATATTCTTTTTCTTTGGTACGGAGTAGTTCGATGATGCGGTGGTCAGGGCGTTCGGACTTCTGCGGTCGCGTTTCGACTCCCTGTAAGAATTAGGGACGAAATCAATTCGATGTTACCAGTGGTTCCAAATCCCACGCTTCATCTGCACCATGTTGGGGTCTGTCCGGATGCAAGGGGGGGTTTATTTCCTTTTTGTGTACAGCTACTATACTAAGATGAAATTAGAGTATCATCACCACCAACATAACAGGGGAAAAAAATTAAAAGAAAAAAAAAGAAAGAAAGAAAGAAAGAAAGAAAAAAGAAAGGTGTTGAAGAGAACATGAATATAGGATGTAAAAAGACAAGTTAAAAAAGGATGGGAAGAACATTGAAAGGGAGAAAGAGGAAAGAGATCACTGACCTTATTCGATGTGAATAACAAGATAAGGAAATGGGGGTTTTTAGGTTAAGCGTTTTATGTATTAGATAGGCTGAAACAAGTTGAGGTGAACCTCAGGTTCACATCAATCGAAACATAGTAGTGGACCTTGGTTGGGATGTCTGAAAGCGGGATTGGGAGGTGGTGAAAGATAAGATACCCCAATGCAAACTGGAGTTCTGAACCTTAAAGCACAGCGAACTGGGTCACCTTATGTAGTACCTAGTAGCTGTAGTACCTAAGCACTAGGTAATAGTAGGTACTCCGTACACAATGCAAGCTTTCTAGGTTAATTGCTTTATATATATATACGAACTTCACATGTTCCCCCCAACCTTTATTGCCTTACGTTAACAGATCCTGAGGTATGTATTCTCGATCTCTCTTATACGCCATCTACGTCACGCATGTGTAGAATATAATAGATTATATCTCATCTAGGCTGCCAGGTTCATGGTTATCAACATTAAATATAAAAGGCATCAAGGAGACTAAAGCCTATAGTTTCATTTAGGTCAGATACCTAGATGGATAAGTATGTACCTAGGTTAGGTTAGTATCTTTACCTATTTACCTGGTCCCACCTAGCTTCTAGGAGTATATCTGTGTATCTCTCTTGTTGATAATCTAGGTTTGATTCACTAAACGATGACCTACATACCCTATCTCAAAGGCTTGATCACCACCGTTGCTACCGATGCTGATGGTCAACCACTTTATATCCCACCCTTATGCAAGCAGCTACACACACACACACACACACACTAACTATATCACATAGCAACCAACCAATCCCACCCACCCACCAGGTCAGCTTGACCTGCTGCATCATCTAGCGCGGCCCTATTATGTTCGAGAGACGTCATCTGGTTCGTCATTAATGACATGGAACGTCGTTTTTCGTGTTGCTTTTCCATGCATGTAGCTCGTTCCCTTTTTACTCACCCGTCCATCGTCTTACACGCCAAGTTTAGGTATATATGCCCTCACAATCATATACCGAGGTTATAGAAGAACCTTCGATATCAATATTAAAATGCCCCCAGGCCTCCAAGCCTTCTTATGAGCCACTTTCTTTTTCCATTTTTCTTTCCTTTTCTTTTTTTGTTCAACATAATTGATGTCTTTGTCTGGATGATTATTATCACTTCAAAGTGGTGGGGTGCACTACAAATTACTGTGAAAATCACACCAATAACCTAGATTACAAACACTCTTCCAACAACTAAAATATATGTTACCATCTTCAATACTCTATAATAATCCTAGGCTTTATTTCTTAAACTATTTCTTCTCTGTGATTATACATAGTACCTAGGTAGGTATCATCAATTCTTGGTGGATATATTGAGATCACCTATGTAACCTACCTAGTACACTACATATCTCGATGACGTCACTTACAGAAATCTAATTCCTAGTTACCTACAATAGAGTACCTATTGTTGAATAGAATGATTTCTCTGTCAAGTATTGCCAAGTACGGTGATAAGAAATAGAAATAGTAAAGTGGTAGTTCAAATACATATTTAAAAAAGGCCGTCTGCTCCGGCTACTTGGGTAAGTCCATAGGTACGGTACATTACCTATAAGTTGTGGTCTATAGTCTATAAGAGGTTACCTAATATATAAATAACTCGCCTAACCTATAGTGTGTACCTAGTGTATAAATACCTGGAGCCTGGGTGTAAGCTGCAGCAAGCGGGGCTGGAAGTTGGCATGTCTCAAAGTGTAAGTAGGGCTCGGCCAAAGAAGAGAAGCCCATTAAGAAAAGAAAAGGGCACGACATCGGTTCCACTATTGGCGCAAGCAAGACAACGTAACCCCATCCAGCCCATGCAAATCCAAAGAAGTGATTGTATTGACTATTGACCGCCAGAGCAAGTCAGCAAGTCACCGTAATGCCGTCAAACATTGCCGTAGGGCTGCTGCACTCAACCAACGTGTTTAGTATGGAGTACATGTAAAATTACCATCAAATGGGTATAGGTTATTTAGGTAGGGTTATTTTGAAACATATTGTACTTCTTTTACATGGAGCTCTACATACAGGTTACTTAAATTTACTCCAGCTGGAATAGTATGTTCCAATTTAAAGTATTACATATTATGCATAAGTTGCATGTGGTATTTAAGATATCGAAGTACCTAAGTACTAGGTAGTTGGGGGGTTTTGTTCTTTGCGTTGAGGATGAAGTGGATACCCGTTGCCTGTAGTCCGTAGCGTACAGGCTGTTTCTGTTTCGTATGTACCTTATTAGCCTTGCTAAGGCCGCCATAATACAGTTAGTACTTGCGGGAGACTCTCGGGGAAACTGAAACTTTGCCATAGATACAAAGTAACCTTGCTTACCTACTAACATTCAACCTACCCTACCTACATTATTACATGTACCATTTGTCCCCCTTCTTCCGTGGTTTGCAACCATTGGAAATTCAACCAACAAACCTACACACGACAACAACAAGAACCATCACCACGACTTGCCGACGACCACGAATACCACGAATAACGAATAAATATTATATTTTCGGTCCTCAATATCATTTCTTCTGTCTACAGCATTACTATACCTAAACACAAGCTGCTCATAAGTATAATTGCGCAGATATAGTTATTGCTGCGGAGAAAAAGGAAAAAGGAAAAGGGAAAGAAAAAAAAAGGGCCATTTGAAGAGACAAAGCCCAACAGCTCCCGCATCTCCCTCCCTTGACCGTTATTTCTGTTCTCGTTCCTCCCGCGGCTCCTGCCATCCTCCAACACCATCCCTCAATCCCTCCCATTCCGTTGATCGACATTATTCTACCCATGACCTTGACACACTCCTAGTAGCCCTCTGGGCAAAGAAAGTCTTCACGCTCTCTGCTAGCAGGTGTCAATCTCCCGTTTTTGCCACCTTTCGTTATGGATAACCATAACCGGCCGCATGATCACGGCCTCGCTCTCGACCATCATCGTCATAAACATCCTCGCGCACGATCCGACTCCGACAGCACCATGGATGATCCCCCCGCTCCCGCCTCCGTCTCTGCTTCCGGCGCCGCTAGGTTCCAGAGTCACGATACTGCCGTCGACCCCGACACTTGCCGAATATGTAGAGGTGAAGGCACCCCCGAGGAGCCTCTATTCTACCCTTGCAAATGCAGTGGCAGCATCAAATTCGTCCACCAAGACTGTCTGATGGAGTGGCTGTCGCATTCGCAGAAGAAGCATTGCGAGCTCTGCAAGACGCCCTTCCGCTTTACCAAGCTATACTCCCCCGACATGCCCAAGCGCCTGCCCTATCATATATTCATCAGCCATATGACCAAGTACTTGTTCCGCAATATGCTCGTTTGGATGCGGGCAGCCCTCGTGGCCAGCGTCTGGCTCGGTTGGCTTCCTTATCTCATGCGCTCCGTTTGGTCCTTCTTGTTCTGGATTAGTGATGAGGGCTTCGGACCCGGCCCGCATGGACTTGATACCCGCAATGCGACGGCCTCGATGCGGACTACCGGCGACATGACCTCCCTCTCGGTGACGGGCACCACCACCTGCCCCTCGACTCCCCTGCTAGCCGCCACCACCACGGTTGCTAGTATAGGGGGGATCATTGACCAGATCCCAGTCTCTAACCTGTTAAAGGCCATTTCTAAGCCTCTGAACATTAGTGCAACCCAATCATGGCTTCGTATGCTCTTTGGCATGTCCACCACCACCACCGAAGGCACCCTCCCGAGCCCTCTGGGCAACCTGAACATCACACACTTCGACAAGGCGGCTATCCCTACGGTCCACAGCGCTTACCCATCCCTTCTCAGCGAGGTTTCCATCTTGAAAAACTTGACCCGCAACCCCACGATCAACCGCACTATCATTGCCGTGCTCGAGGGCCAGATCATCACTCTTCTAGTCATTGTATGCTTTATATTGATTATACTAGTGCGGGATTATGTTGTACAGCAGCAACCCGAGATCAATATGCGAGCAGCCTTCGCCAATCCAAATCCGCTTCCCGCCGAGCCTCTGGAAATAGTACCGCACGTGCACGGTCAGGAGGATCATGACCAAGAAGACGGTGACAGTGACAGCAGTTCTGATATGGCCCTTGACGGAAGAGATGACGAGAATGAGAGGCGAGATCGTAGGCCAGTCGTTGTCGGACCCCAAGACATACGTCAGCGGCCGATCGCAGCGGTTCGCAGGAGACCAACAAGGCAAAATGTCGCTTTGGCCAACGACGGAGTCCATCGTCTCAACGAATCCGAGCAACATACAACCGCACAGGCGAATGCAGCACGGGGCGATTCCGCTGAAGATCGACTCCTAAACGGTGCTGAGGATGAACAACTGAGATCTCCTGCGGGAATCGACAGCGAGGACGCATCGCAGAGCACAGTAAAGGAGTATCTTCGCATTTACCGAGAGGCTGGTGGCGACCGGGATAGGATTCTCCAGATGATTCGTGACGAAGGTCTCGAATATCGTCTCCGGTATTGGGTTCGAGTAACCCACGCTATGGCAAATAATAGCCGAACCCCTTTTAACAATACTGGCTTTCCTGACCTTGCAGGAAGCTCTGGTGGCCACGAAGATAGCCAGCAAGAGCAGGTCCCACCCATGCCCACCCCTCTACAGACTACTAGAGCAGATAGCGATGGCTCAAGTTGGACTTGGGCTGATTCTGAAGAGAGCACGGACGCGAACAACGCTTCAAATGGCAAAGGCAAGGAGAGAGATCAACCCTCGACGGAGGGTAACGCGAGCAAATTGGAGGATGTTCCTCAGTGGTCACCACGCCCGGATTCCCGCGACTCATTTCGGGAAGAACAGTATCCTGTTCTGGAAGCGCCCGTATTGGCGCCTTCGTATACTCGACCTCGGTCTGTTTCCGATGGACCTCAAGTTTACAACAGCATCAATCCACTTGCTAATAACAGTTGGTCGTTCACTAATTTACCTTCTGATGGTGCTGTTGGTGAGTCGTCCGATTTAGCAAGCTTCGATCAAACATCTCAACCTACCCGGCCAGCTCCAACCTCGTCCGGTCCCATACCAAACCCCGACGCGATTGATGCGCTCACATCTGCCCGATCACATAGTGACGACTCTACCCCAAGGGACGATGGTCATCGCCACCATGTAGACACGGCTCCCTTTCATGGTAATGGTGTCGGGGAGTCGGATTCTATTCCACATGACAACGGTACAGCCAACAATATTTATGCGGGAGAAGGTGATCAAAACGGAAACCCGATCGCAACAGGCGTGCGTGTTCAAGAGATGGGACATGCTGCAAATGCCATTGCGCAACGGCCAGGGGGCATCGTGGATCGGGTAGCCGATTTCATGTGGGGTGATGTAAATCCTGGGCAAGCCGATGCTCTACCCCAGGAGCCTGTCGACATTTTCGGCGATAACCAAAACGCCCCCTTCATGGATGCTGACCGCGACGGAGACATTATCGACGATGACGAAGTAGAAATGGCACCTGACGTCGTCGAAGCCGCTGTCGCAGCTGGCCTTGACCCTGAAGCCATTGACGATGCTGAAGATTTTGAGGGTATCATGGAGCTGATTGGCATGCGCGGACCGGTAGCAGGGCTTTTCCAAAACGCCATATTTTGCGCATTCCTGGTCTCTATTTCCATCTTTCTCGGAGTCTTTGTTCCCTATAATATTGGGCGTATAGCCGTCTGGACACTCGCCAACCCTACCCGGCTCATCCGAATGACCTTCAGCTT
Source organism: Camillea tinctor (assembly GCA_022578605.1). NCBI lineage: Eukaryota > Fungi > Ascomycota > Sordariomycetes > Xylariales > Graphostromataceae > Camillea > Camillea tinctor. The sequence continues at coordinate 108,846 of MU394130.1, forward strand.
CGCTAAGTTCCTGCAGGACGGTGCGCTGTTCGTCGCTGGCTGCGTCTCCCACTTTGTTTTCAAAATGTTCAATAATATCAGGGAACTAGCTGGTATACATTACGGAGGGCAAACGATGAATGCCCTCATGACCAACGCGAAAGAGCTTGGTGTCGGTGCCCTCGACAGGATCGCCACTAGTTTTATGTCCGAGGTGCCCCTTCTTTCTGCTAGCGAAATGCGTAACTTTTCGGTTATTAGCCACGAGGCGCTTATATTTTTCAAAGATCATATCCGTAACGCCGTGATAGCCTTCTATCGTCTTGTAGCGTACGTCTTCGGTGGAAATTACGGAGAGAAGTTGACTATAGCGAAGGCTCTTGTCACTACTGCTCCGCCTATCCTCGCGGAGCTGGTGAGATCCATCCCGAGAGTCATTCTTCAACCAAACGCGTGGAAAATCAGCCTCAACCTTCCAGAGACCTCATTGACAGCAGACTCGGGACTGGCTTATTGGAATGCCAACGATAGGACGTGGGCCATTCTTCTAGGTTATCTCTCGATCTCATGTCTTGCCGCCCTATACCTAGGAAGAGGGGCCCCGTTTTCTACGGGGCAGACTGCTCAGGAATGGGAAGCGTCCATCATTGATGCGTTGAACCAAGCAAGCGGCGTTATGAAAGTCATCTTGATTATCAGCATCGAGATGCTCATCTTCCCTTTGTACTGCGGCCTACTGTTGGACTTCGCACTACTTCCACTCTTCGAGAGCACCAGCCTCAAGTCGCGATTGTTATTCACCTACCACTACCCGTTAACCTCAATCTTTGTGCATTGGTTTGTTGGTACCGGGTATATGTTCCACTTTGCGCTATTCGTTTCAATGTGTCGCAAAATCATGCGCAAGGGTGTTCTGTGTAAGTCTACACAAATCGATATCCTGTCATCATGCACTTTGCTAACCTGGTCCGTAGATTTCATCCGTGATCCTGATGATCCAGAGTTCCATCCAGTTCGCGATGTTCTCGAGCGCAACGTTACCACTCAGCTCCGCAAGATACTATTCTCCGCATTTGTCTACGGAGCCTTGGTCGTGATTTGCTTGGGTGGTGTTGTGTGGGGCCTATCTATCACGCTGCCAAACGTCTTACCGATACATTACTCATCTAATGAACCGGTTCTCGAGTTTCCCATTGATCTGCTCTTCTACAACTTCCTAATGCCTCTGGCTGTGAGGTTTTTCAAGCCCAGCGATGGGCTTCATGCTATGTACACTTGGTGGTTCCGGAAATGTGCTCGGGCGTTGCGCCTCACCTGGTTCCTCTTTGGGGAGCGACGTATCGATGAAGAGGGCACACTGGCACTCCCGGCCAATTCACCATATTACAGCTTGCCGTGGTGGCGCAAGCTGCTCCTCGAGGTGAATAGCCAAAATGAAGTAGTACCGAAGACATGGCACGACACGTTCGATGGTGGTAAGGCTAAGCCTACCTCGAAGATTTCCTCGGAGGACATGATCCTTTACAGTGACAACAAAGCTGCCCTGGTCCGGTCCGGACAACTGATTACTAACGGCCGTTTTGTCCGTTCACCCGCATCTGACCAGGTGAAAATTCCCAAAGGACAGGCAGTTTTTCTTGACGTATCAGAACAGGACATCAGACCGGATGGGAAAGTCGACGGACATGAACCCGACTTCCACTCAGGTAACCACTACCAATTTGTTTACGTCCCACCGTGGTTTCGAGTCCGTGTGTTTCTGTTCATCCTCTCCATCTGGATCTTCGCAGCAGTAACCGGGGTGGGCGTAACCATCGTACCGCTTGTATTCGGTCGACGGATGTTTAAAGTCCTGATCCCTTCTCACATCCGCACAAATGATATCTATGCTTTCAGTATTGGTATTTACATTCTCGGGTCAGCGACATATTTCGCTTTCCATATACGAACAATGGTTCAGCAGCTCAGGAATTGGTGTTCCTCTGTTGTCAACTCCATGTTTGACCGGCATGCGCTCAATAGAGGAGCCCGTCTCCTCCAACATGCATCTCAACTGGTATACACCTACATTGTTCTCCTGGTAGTGTTCCCACTCCTGATCACACTCTTGGTCGAGCTATACTTGCTCATGCCTCTCCACACATATATGTACCCAATGGGGGTCGAGGGCACAACGCGGCTTGGCGGCTTACGAGATGGCCATACGATTAGAGTCATACAAGCCTGGACGCTAGGTATTCTCTACCTCAAGCTAGGTTCTCGTGCTCTGACATTGTACGGCGGTCGCCCCGCTCAGGCAGTGCGGGCTGTTTTGCGTCGGGGCTGGCTTGAGCCAGACGTGGGCGTCCTCACGCGCGCTTTTGTCATACCAGGAGTAACCGCATCCCTCGCGATGATTTTTACACCGCCAATAATAGCGTGGCTGTTCATTAGCAGGGGTATGGCGGGCACCTCGCATCTCCCACATGAGATGCAAGTGTTGATCTTCCGACTAGCATACCCGTTGACAGCCCTGTTTTGGGCATGCATTCTGATGATACGAAATATGGTACGTGTATTCGAGACTTGGCAGGTACGTATCAGGGATGAGGCGTACCTTATGGGGGAACGTCTCCATAACTTTGGCGGAACCGCATCTAAGGGTTCAGTCTGGCGAGGCAGCACAAGGCTATAAAGAGGAGCTAGGATGGATGACCTTTTCTCACCTCATTTGTCATGAAGTTGTCGACCTTCAGTGTAACTAGTTATATCCTAGAATATGTTATAAATGAAACAAACACGTCGCATTTCACTTAACTTCGGAGACTTAACATATCCATGAGCATCCTACCTTTCTTATAGCATACATATTTCCTCACGCGAACCCAATTCAAACCCCCCACCAAGTTCCGTAAGCTTGAGGTGTGACTGAGATGTGAGACGTGTCGCTGGAATTCATCGACAGGGGCAAGTTGGTATTATACGAGCATGGCAGATTGACTAATACACTGTGGGACACTAATTTGGTGGAAATCAAGTTGTGGTGGTATAGTAATAAATGGTATGTATGCCTTAGTCGTCATGGTATGGTAACACTACTGTTCATACTCGTTATGTTGTGTAAAAAAAGAATTAAAAAAAAAAATTGATGTACATGAATCTGTCCCTCCCGACACCCTATCATGGTAAATGCCCTAATCCATCAACACCATTGCAATCAATTCGATAGCCAACCCTCTTAGTCTATATTCGAACCCCTCCCCGGTCTTCCAAAGTCACGCCATATACGCTCCAATAATGACACCCTACCTCGTGATGTATCTCCCGACAAACCCCGTGGGATAACTCTCAATGAGGGATGTACATCCGGCTAGATTAGGTAGGTAGTAGAGCAGGTAGTGGAGTCATGTCTAAACGAACGAGAAGATGGACAGGCCCCTAAGATACGCATAGTGGCTATGCCGCCGGTCGATGAACGCCTATTATCTATCTTGAGATAGTATAGGAATGGGCAGAAAGAGAGGGATTAATTGAATGTTCCCGCAAAACGTTTCCGTCTTGCGTCCGCTCTATGCCTTTCCTTATTTTCTCTGTCTCATCGACAAAGCAGAGAATACTGATTCCAGCTCTACAAGAGCTTTCTACGTCGGCATAGACACAATGGTGTTGAGATTCTGTAGCCGGCGGTGCAGATGGTGACTGGGCACGCCCTCGTCTCCATTCTCATCCAGGTCTATACTGTTCTTACGACTTTGCGCGCGGCTGGCAGTGCGGCTCTGGTGCCGGCTGTGGTAGCGGCTTGCCGCGTGCTGACTAGATACGTAAGAGCTACGACGAGACGTAGGACCAAACCCGCCTCCCGGTCGGTGGGGAACATTGCCGTGCTCGACGTCGTGGCTGGTTGCGCCCGAGTGGTGTGACACCACACTGATCCGACGGCCCTGGAATTCACCCGTGCCATGAGCAAGGCTTTGCGCGAAGGGGGACCGCTTGCGCAGTGCGGGTCCTTTCCAGTAGATGACGTATATGGCAGCGACGAGCAGCGACGAGATACAGAACAAGATTGTGGAGGCATATTGGAGGTTCATGCCCTTCTCCGCACCGATGTTAGTGTAGAAGGGGGTGGCCGGAACGGTCAGAATACCAGCAAGGAAGTCTCGCGCCCATCCGTTACCTCCCGTGGCCGAAGCGGAATATGGACCGTAGGCGCAGATCATGTAATCGATGGTCGCCATGTAAATCGCATAGTTAGCGATACCGATGATGCCGCTCCCGAACATAGACCCGATCCAGTGCAACGGGGGGCCGCTGCTCGTCCACGCGAAGATGATGAGACCGATGGGCAGACAAGGCGCGAGCCAAAGCAACAGATACATACGCGATTCATATTGCGCATGCTCGTCGTTTGGATGGGAAGCCCTGCGCTTCTCGTTCTGCTTGAATGCGGGGATAAACAGAAGCCAGGCGATTACGTACCCCAAGCCGATGGGAATGAACGAAAGACCTATTTGCCAGGAGTTGAAGTTCCACTGCGAGTACACGAGAACAAACGATTGAATCTGCATGAAGATCAGGGCATCAGAGAAGCCTGAAAGCAGAGAAAGCGTCAGCACGATCGGCTCTGTGAGGAACATGCGGAAAGGCCGGAGCCACGTGTAGATGAGCTCCTTGAACGTGAAGCGATCCCAGAACGACTCGATCTCGTCGGGCCCGTAAACATTGGGGTCCTGTCCCGACTCTCGGCGCTTCTTGGCAATGCGGTTCAGCATGATGGTCGTGCGCGTCTCAGGTACAGTAAACAGGTGAAGCAGCTGCACGGCGCCGCCGAAAATCAGCTGGATCCAGATGCACCATCGCCAAGCTTCCTGCGGGCGCAAAGTTTCGACGAATCCTCCCACGATCGGGCCGAGAATAGAACCTCCGACGGAAGAAAAGACACTAGAAAGCTTGGAGTCAGCGGCTCATTCGCCTTATATCGCCATTGCTGATGGACCTATAGCTACCAGGAGCTAGGAAACTCCTGACGCAAGGGAGATCGATAGCAAGCAGGACAGGGGCGGTAAAGCACGTGGTAAAATGTCGACTTACATGTAAGCTACGGCATACTGCTGTCTATCGCTCTCAAACAAATCGGCGATCATGCCAAGCGTAACGCTGCCTCCAGCTGTGGAAAGACCGCCAAGAGCTCTGCCAGCCAAGAGACATCCAAAGTTCGGCGCTAGCACAACGGGCAGAGTGAAGATGTTGACGAGGAAGAGCGACGCCTGGAGGATTGGCTTGCGCCCGAATTCCTCGGACCAAGGTGCCCAAAGTTCACATCCGAAGGCGTAGGTGACCAGAAAGATGGCGGCTCCGACACGGGCAGCCTGCTCGCTTACGTTGAAATGCTCTGAGATGCCCCCGATGCCGTTCGAGTATAAAGACGTGTTGAAGTTCATAGATGTTTGCACCAGGAAAATAACCGTCAGGATCCACCACTTCTTCCACTCCGGGAACGCGAATCCTAGCTCAGCTTCGCACTCGTCCTCGGTGATCTCGCGTTTCCCGGTCTGCTCCTTGACTTTCTCCTTCTCAATATTCTTTGCGGCAATCGTCTGGTCCACGGTAGGGCCGATGGCGCTGCCGCGGTGACCATGAGGCCCGACAGTTTCATCGGAACTGTCGCCCTGGCCGGGCGTCGAAGACTGACGCATAGTAATAGAAACAACTATCACAACAAACAGCTACAATGCTACGTAATAGTAGATCTTATATGTGCGACGAAGACGAAGATAATCAGAAAGAGAGAGGGTCCCGTCCCTTGAAGAAGAGTTGGGGTAAAGATAAATAGAGTTGGGCTACCGAGAGACGGACTGAGGGTGAGAGAGAAAATAAACAAGCCCAACGCCAGCTAATTCGATGCTTTGGAATGTGTATGGTAGCGAGGAGCAACCATACAGAATAGGAGGAGGCTAGGATTGGTCAGGAGGGGTGGGCGAGTGAGGACAAGAGGATGTTCAAGCAGACGGGGAGGGTAACCTGGGGGAATGGGGTCATCCCCAGTTTATATACACCCCAGAGAGGAGGGAGGGAAGGGGAAGACGAGGAGTAGGAGGAGACGGAAGAGGATCAACGCCAGCAAGCCACACTAGAGAAGCAGTGACAGGATCAGGAGCAGGGGACCTGAACCTAAACCTAAGGATAAGGTAAGAAAGGTAAGAGCGAGAGGCCGAAAGGAGGAGGGAGTTAAAAAAAAAAAAAAAAAAAAGGCAGATAGACAAATAGAATAGGATGTGGATGATCTTGATAGACCCAAACTGGAAGGGTGGGAGGGTCCGGATCCGGTGATCCTAGTCTGGGGGAATAAGAGAATAAGAACAGCTAGCATACACTTACACGTTACCTTTAGGTAGGTTCATAGCCTTTTACCGTACGATATATCTGGTGATCAGCTTTGTACCAGTATCCCCGGACTGTTACTTATTACATGTCGCCTGCTTACCTCCGGACCTCTTACACTTGCACCCTACTTGCTCGACTTTTTACTCACCTACTACCTACCCACCTCATGTACATACCGAGCAGGCTTCTAGACGCCCAACGCACATACATAATACATAACATACTACTTTCTGCATCGTTATGGACCCCCGAGTTGCGTCTAGATCCGAATAGACAACCGACGATGTTATGCGTGTCTTGCTTTCTGGGGGGGGTTTTTTTCTGATCCCCATAGACCATAAAGCGTAGTAGTAGAAGAGAAGTTTAAAGATGAACACAGCCAAGAGAATGATTAATACGGAAAACAAAAAAGAATACAAATAGTAATGACAATAATGACAATAATAATAATAATAATAATAATATCCGGAAGGCGGTTTCGGGTAGCTAGTGTAAGTGAATCGGCAGCAAACTCCTACCGACCCGCTAATGACGCAAGATGGCATGGGTAATGGCAGCTTCGGTGTCGGAGCCTGGCTGAGTATTGGTTCCCGGAAGAGCCTCCCATCCTGTCTCTGTACTAGTATCTATCTCTTATTATTATTATTATTATTTTTTCGCCTCATCCGGCCCGTTTTGACCCCTATTTACTTACTCACTACATTAAAATAAAGAATGCCAGTGTTAGTGTAGTATCTGCCATTTTAATATCCAAGACCAAAGCTTTGGCGGGGAAGTAGAAAAGGAGGGTTAGTTTGCCAGGTTGCTGGGTTTAAGGGTAGTTTAAGTCGTATTGGTTTTTTTTTTTTTTTTTTTTTTTTAAGTTGATGCAAGAAGGGGGAAAGAGAAAAGAACAGAAAAAAAAAGACACAGAGAGAAAGGGTGGGGGAGAGAGACAAGCTCGAGAGGAACAGTGCGGGATAAAAAAAACATAAGAACATCCAAAAAAAAAAAAAAAAAAAAAAAAAAAAAAAAAACCAAATGCACCGAGCACATGTAACACTACAGGTTCTCGTGGCTAAGATGATGATATCATCGAAAATGTTGGTGTCTAATAGGTTTGGGGGGATTTGGGGGGGCTTTGGGACACAACGTGAAGTACCTAAGTACCCAGTATCAAGGAATGACCCATAAAAGATGTGAGACATACTCTGCAGGTAGTATATTGTAGGAGGTAAAAGGTACTTGAACTTATGAGGTAGATGGTTAGATGGTACTACATAGCACGTAGCAAACCAACCTTAAGCTGATGCTACGTTGAGTTACAGGTTGGAACTTTACCTATCATCATCATCATCGTCATCCTAAGTCACATTCACATGGACTATCCACATCGCATCACTTCACCACTTATTACAGTACCTAGCGTATAAGAAACCCACTTTAACTCCCCACCTAACTTCATTGCATTCTTTCTACGGCCTTTTGATCTTTTTTTTTTCTTCCATCTCACCTCACTTTACTTTCCCTCACCTCACCCGGTCTCTGAGGTCTTGAAAAAAATATGCTTAGAAGGGAGGGGGAGGGTTTATAATAAAAAGAAAATACAAAATAAAAACAAAATGCCAGTGATATAATAAAAGTAAAATCAAATACTAGAAAGCACTAATAAGGTTACCTATCTCAGGTAGCTATGCTTCCTGTTATTGCCACTTTTTATTATCCTCACGTATAGTATTGTACCTAATATGCCCATTAGTAAGTATTGTAAGGATCAGTAGGTCATCAGTTCATTCATAAAAGTCCGGCCGAGTGTACACTACGCTAGAACTCGACACTGTAGTAATGTACCTACATACCCACTCCTGCGGGGAACCAACTCTCCCCCCGGGGAAACACAAGGGGGAAAAATGGATATGAGAAAAGGCAGAGGGGGGGGAAAAGGATGCCAATTACTCTAAAAAGGATTGGTCAACAAGGTTCAATTGAAATGGGACAATAAAGTTCGGAAATGTACCTACACTACACTACATATACATACACATATACATCGATGTAGGTCACTACATGACCCATACATATATGTGTGCCTTAAACGCACCTTGAATAACCTATCAAGATAGTAGGTGATGTACTTTAGTCATTCGCATAAGAAGCCTCTGGCGAGAGGATATAAGGGTTTATAATAGGTAAGCATGTAGTGTAATTATTCACCGTTCTGACCGTTCCCGTCACACATCGACATCGACGTCGACATCGATACCGACATTGATACCGGCATCAATGCGGCGTAAAAGTTGTCCAAGCTCTACCTGCCAAGGAGAATTTCTAGTACGTCATTGGGTATCGCGAATACAATGGAGCACCGGCTTTCAAGGGTCGACCCGGCTGGGCGCTTTTCGAACCCTGGTATACCCTGCCATAGTTACATCTCATCGCAAGCCACAGCCGGCAATAAGTGTATACTAGTCAGTACCTAGGTAGCTGCCTAGGTAGCTTGGCTGCTTAGTATGTCGCTAAGCAGCAAGCTGACAAGGTGCAGAATACAAACCCTGCGCTTACAACTTACACTTACAGTACAGTACGTACAATCACACTGCACCTTGGTCAAAAGGCTGCAAGGCTAGTCTACGTCTGGCTGGAGATTTGATTCCTCCAAACCTTCGAACCATGGTGTGAATACTTATCGATCACCACCCGGTGTTTCCTAGGTTAGATCGTTTTGGTTTCCCTATTATTAGAAATCACGATTTAATAATCCTCCGCGTGTTATGGGCAAACAGTTCTCCTTATTATTATTTATACTATTTTATAATCATGTAGGTTAGGTATGTATGTGCATACAATGTATGGAGTAAATATCTTTGGATATGGATAGGATCTAACCAACCTAACGAAAAAGGACGCAAATCATTAGTCAAAATAATACTATATTTTCACAATGTCATTCGATTTACACGCTACCTCACTTACATCCTCATTACCTGAGATAACTGTATCTATCTAACTGACATCTATGTTCACCATGACTTTTTGAGGGATTTTCAAGTATGAGGGGAAAAGAGAGAGAGGGATAGAGAAAGACAGAGGAGGGAGAAAAGAAAAGAACAAGAAAAAGTCGCGTGGTCATGCATGATCTCTCTCCATCTCAACCTATGAACTCCGCATAATTCATCTTTCTCAGCTTTGGGGATTTCCAATGAGTCGCGCCGGAATTTTCGCTTGCGACCCTACACTGCTTATCCCATCCTCAAGAAAAGAAAAAGCCATACCCATCTTCTCGAAGCGGTAAAGAGCATCACCTCAGCGAAAGTACGGGGAAGTAAGGGGTTCCCCACCCCCAATTGGGTGATGGTGTAGTATTGGGAGCGAGCGATGGCCACGCTAGCAAATGCCATGCCATCTATTCGCCTCCTCCGTCTTGCGGAAAGCTGCAGGCACGAGATGTGAGCCTAAATGCCTTTTGCGATTTTGAACGACTGAAACCAGGTCCTATTCTATAATGTACTCCAACTCAGTTACCATGCTGTTGGTGCTCGTCTACTCGGGATCGAATCAGGTCCTGGTATTCTCGACCGCAGAGTCCAGGGCCATGTTGACACCACGGGTAATATCGGATCCTTCGCGATGGCTAGAGGCTATACGCACTGAGAGTTTATGTGAACGCCTTTGCGGGTGGTGGGAGAGAGCCTTAAAAACCTAGGCACGTACAGTACATATATAGAAAGATGAGATAATGACCTGTCTGCTGTGGGGAATCTTGGTTGGGCATGAAATATTCGGGATTCTGTTTCCTGGTCACCATGCCGTTGTAGTCATTCATAGCCAAAAGCCAAAAAAAAAAAAAAAAAGGGGGGGGGGAGGGTTAGCATACAGAGCCTACCGACTTGAGTTACGGCGACTATGTCCTAGCTAACTTGTCTTAAGGGTGGCCATATATATAGGTTAATAGAATTAGTACTGACTAGACGCTGGTAGTAGGGGGCAAACGACGACCTCGCTCACGAGATTGGTTCTCTTGATGTCAACTATAAAGCCGTCTGTCACTGAGATTCTTGACTCTCTACCTATATACTAGATATGTGCACATGAACGAACGTAAAATGCATTTACTTAATTACGTGCTTATCTCAGACGGATCTGAGGCGGATCTCAGTAGAAATGACTTATCTCGCATTTTCCGATCTCTTGTCGGCAAATTAATTCGCTTCATGTTACGCCCCGGTTATTCAACTATTGGACCGTCAATTGAATTCAATGCCCGGTCTACGAAATGCAATACGCTTGACGTCTCTATTAAATCTGCTGCTAAAGCTAGTAATGGAAATTTAAGAGCTTTGTAACGTGCGTGCCACTTGCAAAGATCATGACAGTCTGATCGTCTGTCATGAGAGGGTTGGACTGGACAGCTTACGGTCCCATTAAACAACAATGGTCGCAACGGTCTGTACTAGCTTAACTGTAGATCCCCGGTGCATTAACTGATTTCGTTTATAGAGTTGGGATAGGCTTGTGCGTTTCATTGCGCGGCAAGATGGACTCGAATACATTGGGGAACCGGTTGACAAGACCCAAGATGGTAAGAACCTGTTGAGATACTACAAACAATAACCATGCATATCTGCTGACCTATGATAGTCGGTGCTGCACTTGCGTCCTCACAAGATGTCGAGGTTCGGGTGTTCTCGGGCGGTTCAGCGCTTGATCTCTCTGCAGAACCCACCTCCAAAATACGTACGATAGAGCGCCTGTTGCCGCCCCTATCACAAGTTGAAGTTGGCACGATACGCTGCATTGGTCTGAATTACCGGAATCATGCGAAGGAGATGAACCTGACCTTGCCGGACCATCCAACCTTATTCTTCAAGCCAGCGACCTGTCTCAACGCGCCGAATGCGCCACTACTTATCCCGCACCAGGCCACAGATGGCCAGGCCGATTACGAAGCCGAATTGGCTGTCGTTATAGCTAAACCTGCTCGTAATATACGGGTAGAAGATGCACTGGATTACGTGCTTGGCTACACCTGCTCCAACGATGTCACCGCGAGGAAGCACCAATTCAACGGGGCACAATGGGGGTTCGGTAAGGGGTTCGATGGCTTTGCCCCTATCGGACCGTGCCTTGTGTCCACGACCAGAATACCAGACCCCGCTGTCATTGAACTGAAGACTGTACTGAATGGAATTTCCATGCAGGAAGGCCGGGCGGATGATATGATTTTCACAGTACCCAGGATCATCGCGTACCTATCTCAGGGGACAACCCTACAGCCCGGAACTGTCATCATGACCGGTACGCCGCATGGTATCGGCGTGAGCAAGAAACCACCTGTGTTCCTGAAGCCTGGCGACGACCTGAGGGTTGTTATGAGCCACGGTCTGGGGAGTCTGGTTAATTACGTTGAGTATGAAAGCAACCCTGGGGAAACAGTAGGTGGCAAGCTATAGCAATATATATATATACCTAATATTGGGGTATTATCATACCCAGATGGTCAATCGTAATGCCGATATAATAGGTTATTTGGTTCTATTTATAAAGCGAAGAGCTGCCCACATCAAATGTAGCACGGTCAATTCACATCGCCCGGGTATACAAGGTATGTCAAGAAGCCACCCTATCATGGTAATATGGGTTAAAAGACGTATAACCCCATCATTCTCATACTCTCGTTCATACTATAGATTTTCTAATCATCACGTATTCACTTGGTCCTGCATTATCGAATTAAGGACATGCTCCCACTGCAGCAGATCTCCCGCCTCTGGAAACGAATAAGATGGATCGTCCCAATATGTCGGGCCTCCTACTACGGCCGAACTAAACAGGTTTGCTGCCGAATCACTAGCTAAGGGGTCGCTCCATTGAGTCTCACTTGTCGGGTTTTTATAGGTCACAACGGGAGCGGCTTGATGTTGGCCTTCTTTTGTTGCAACTGCTGAGGAAGGGGGATCGGTTGAGGGCGGCAACTGAGTAGAGGTAATCTCATGTGACGCTGCCCATATCTGCCTCGCCTTTTTGATACACAACTCGATGATTTTAACCTCTGCTATGGCAAACTCATGGGACCAGACATCTCTCCTCTGCATCTCGCAGTACGCATCGAGGTCTTCGAGGATCGCTTGCGCCTTGCGCGAGTGCGGGTCTCGCACAACGATGATGCCTAGCACCAATGCGCTGTTAAAGAGATGGTGCGGGCCGAGTGACCATTTGAATCGGTCTGCGAGTGGCTGGCTGAAATATCTCAGCCGCATGTCGAGGTCCGCACAGGCAGAGGTTATGCAGGCATCGTGGCTCCGGCGGTAACGATCAGTGATCGACTGTCTCAGGAGAAAAGGTCGATGAAGCGTCACCCTGGCGAAGTGGTACATGCTGTGTAGATGCAGTCTATTCCACTCTAGGAAGGGCAACAGGCAGTCCTTCGACTTATCAGGATTTTCTAATTTAAAATAAGAGGGGAGATGGGATTCCCATGTGATTATCTCCCCGTCCAGGGCCAGGACCGTATCATATGAAACAGTAAAGAGGCCAAAACACTTTTCTTGTATCTTACCTACGATCATGGCTAGCTCGTGAGATAACCTACTACACAGACTAAGTGTTGGCTCGGAGAAGGGCTTCTCAGTTTCCTTCGCAGCTGCTTCCTCGCTCATCTCGTCTAACCAAACGTTCGACGCTAGCTTGACTAGGCACTGCTGATCAACAATAGCAAATGGTCGCCCTATAGCGAGCGCTATGGTCTTGTCCAGAGTGTATAGATGACTCCAAAGCCTTCGGCGGGTTTCTGTCTTCTGTCGAGACAGTCTCCACCGTTCACCGTCAATATGCATCCCCTGCGCTTGCGCCATCCGCATGGCGAAGCTTGTCGTAAGCCATGATTCCGGGACACGACGGGCGTAGATGAGATAGCGTGTCACTAGAACACCAGCTCTGACTAGATCAGTTGATTCCCCGTAGAAAGTAGGAGCAATCACAATCGCTCGCCGAGCTGCCCAGTAAAATCGTAGCGACGTTTCCTGAGTCTCATGTTGCGCTTCCTTGCTCCCTGGCGTTGGACAATCTAGAAGAACGCCATAGGCTAACACTATGAATAGGAGCGCTAGCCATCGTAGATCGATCGTCGAGAAGTCGTCAAAGCCAAACTTGCGCGACCAGAAGGTTTCATACTTCTCCCGGAAGCAGGCCGGCCGTACGGCGTCGATGGCCCAGTTAAGTTCCCGGAGGAAACACTCTGTCAGCCGATCTACAGTGGATTTCTTCCGAGGGAGGAGTCCCAGAAGTTCCCATATCTGAGAAAAAGGACCGCCTTCGTCACGGAAAGAGTGTGCCGGCGCGCCGGCAGGAGCTTTGTGTGAGAGCCCGGCTGAAAAGTCGGGGGCCGGCGCTCCCACAATTCTAGCAGCGGCTTGAGGGCCAAAATAAGACGAGCCGAAAAAAGAAGGAGCATCACGACTCCTACGGAAATAGGAGTCAGTAATCGCCATATTGGGTAATTTTTCTATTCTCAAGACCGTGTCTCGGGATTCAAAATTCATACGCCTAGTCATGATAGGCAATCTCCTGACTCTTAGGTCGGGACGGGATAGACTAAAAGGGGGAATACACGACTCCCAAAATTACTCACCTGAACAAATCCCCAACAGAGCATTCCTGGGAGTCGGTCCCAACGCCCCCTACCGGCCTCGTCTTCTCACCAGTACCGGAACCACTCAATCTACATGCCGGGGAGGCTGGCAGCTCGGGGTCAGTGCGTGCTGTTAGGTTCGTGTATGTGCAGCTATTCCCAACACCCCGGCGAGTACAATTATAACACGGGTGTGCTCCATCGCACTAAGTTCTCGTTATCATGGTGATTCTTAAAAAACCCTGTCACAAGCCTCCGGGCGCCTCTGATGAATTGCCGGCGAATTCCACATACCCTTTGTTTTCTCCTATGACATGACGCACATGCTGCGGCACGGCGCCCTCTCTTCTTCTTCAGGGCTGGCGAGCTGGTCTCCTGGCATTGATCGCTATATTGCTCTTCCTCTGCAAGGTCTATCCGTTTCCGCTTTGGTGGTAAGCTTGTCTCGTCGGCTTTAGTAGTCATGGTGATATACGGACGTATCTTGAGCGGTGATCGGTAATTAACTCTTACACACAAGAGGGGATTCGGCTTTTATCATACCCTGCCAAGATCATTCACCCGCTCTAACTTGGCTTGATACCAACATGCCTATCTCCATCGGAACGGTCCCTTGTCTAGCTATGCTCTAAGCCAAGAGATAAGAGTCGGCATTATACATATCCCGCCGTCAGCCGATGGCATTGCCTTATTTGCCAATCATGGAGAGCAGAACCAGACCGGGGATCACCAACACCCCTGATCTAGTTCTATGTTCACTGCCTATTTTGTCGATTTCCCCTCCATAGACTCGTTAGCGTGCGCAGTCTCTAACCCCGCAAGCTCTATTTACGAGGAGTCGTGATAGGATAGAAAAGGCCGAAAATTCATCGGGATATCCACCCTTATTTGTGATAAGCTGGTGGTTAAGATATATACTTTGATTCTATGATATACGCTGATATAATCTAATTACTACTTCGTTGTTAAGCCTACAGTGTTCAAAATGGGATTGACTCCATCAAATCACATAAGTCAGGACCCAACGTTCGTGTCATAATCACCTGCAAAAAACACATATATGCTTTATTTCGTCACGAAGTCGTCATGTCTCTTGAAAAGATGGGCTCGGGCGTGAAGGATAGCGATGCAGAATTACCTCAGTTGGCGCAGACTGATCTAACTGTGGATCCCGGGGCCGAAAAGCGGCTCCTGAGAAAGCTCGATACCTTTCTTGCGCCGATGTGCGTGGTCTTCTTCCTTGTGGCTTACTTGGACCGTAGCAATATTGGTTGGTGACCATAGAAAATAAAGGTCTCTCGCAAGACTAAAACAACATACTAATGATAATTGGTGTAGGAAATGCCGCTATTGCAGGGATGACAGAGGACCTTGAGCTCACCGGAAACAGACTGAATGTTGCCGTGACACTTTTTTACGGTATGCTGTAATCCATTGTGTACCTATTATCAGCTTAGTTGAGATCTATTCTAATAAAATTTATATCTAGTGACCTATATTTCCTTCGAAATACCTGCTTCGTTGGTGCTCAAGAAGGCAAGGCCGAGTCGCCTCATACCCTTTTTCATCATTTCATGGTCGGCTGTCATAATCGGAGCCGCGTTCGTGCAGAGCTATGCTGGCCTGATCGCTACGCGCCTTTTACTTGGTGTTTTCGAGAGCGGTCTGTTTCCCTGCTTGACGCTTTACCTAAGCACTTTCTATAAGAAAGAGGAACAAGCCCGGCGTATATCGTATCTTTTTGTCGCCGCCGCTCTCTCCGGAGCTTTTGGTGGACTCCTTGCTTACGGACTCACTGGCCTACACGGTGCAAGCGGTCTCGCGGGCTGGAGATGGCTGTTCCTGGTGGAGGGTATCATATCAATTGTCGTCGGACTTGTATCGATATTCATGCTCCCGGATAGTTTCGAAACAGCATGGTGGCTCCACGAGGACGAGAAAGTGCTCATGCGCATTCGGCATGAGCAGACAAAGGTGTACCTGGGAGAATCAGAGGTCTTCGACAAATCCGAAGTAAAGCTCGCGTTCAAAGACCCGAAGGTTTGGCTGTCGGCAGGTTGTCAATTCTGCGCCAATACCTGCTCGTTTGGGTTTGGTACCTTCCTGCCTGTTATCCTCAAAGGTTTTGGATATGACAGCGTAAGGACCCAGCTGTTGACTGTTCCAGTCTATATATGGGCCTCGGTTATTTACATTGTCATATCTTTTATGTCGGATCATTTCAACCGCAGAGCAGTTTTCATGGTGCCCATGGCACTCGTGACTGCAGCAGGCTACTCGATGATGCTGGGAGTGCCTATGGCCTCAACAGGAACACTTTATTTCGCCACCTTTCTTACCGCTACGGGAATATACTGCGTGGTAGGCCTAAATGTCACATGGGTTAGCAATAGTAATGCTGGATACTTTAAGCGAGCCACAGCGATCGGTCTGCAGCAGACGATAGGCAACAGTGCGGGCATTATGGTGAGGAGCACTCTGTGCCCATATTGATTCACCTAAAACTAACTCATTTGTAGGCTGGTCAAATCTATAGAATCACTGCGAGTGATGGACGTTACACGGTCGGACATGCCGTATCACTTGGAGGCATAGTGATAGCAGCGTTTGGGTATTTTACTATGTGGGCATGTCTAAGAACGATTAACGAGAGGCGAGACAAGATGAGCGTTGAGGAGAAGATCCAGGAACTTGACGCTGGTAAAAAGGGAGACCGTCATCCGGATTTCCGATACATTACTTAGGAATACGTTCCGAATCACCAGAGTGCTCTCTTTTAGGTACAATTTCTATATGAGGAAAGGTGTGGAGTGCTAATAAATATCCTTGAAGTCTTGATGAATCCTACGGAAAATGGATACGCGCACACTGCGGCTGAGGGTAATACGGGACGGGGCGCTGAAGAATATGCGTAGAAAAATGTAACATGCCTCGGATGCCGCATAAACTACAACCCCTTAGAACGCCTAAACATCCCTGCCTTCGATCATATCTTCCTGCTGTCTGGGGTAAAAATATGCCTTGCGTGGTTCACCAAAGTTCAAACCTCTGCGAATTCCACGGACAACAAAGAACAAAGGAAAGAAATCATGTTCGACACATAACTCACTCAAGAGAAGTTTCTCCCTACTCCAATAGTCATTGGTGTACGTAGGTAGGCAGACTATTTATGAATGTATCGCACAATGATGTTGTTGAGTGTTAGGCAACATGCTGTGCATACCTGAGTTCTTCGACGGGAATTCGATGGTTATTCTATCCTAAGACATGTGCCTGTAGATACGGAGAACTACACTAGGCTAGCTAATATAGAGAAGTGAATCTCTTTACCTGGCTCCGAAAAACATAAGTAGCCTGCTAACCTACCTAGACAGCTAGATTGACCTAAAGGCAACATGGTGACTTTCGTAGCTTGAAATCTAATACATACACTGCGGCTCTGTGGCAAAGTTCGGTCTAGTTCCCGATAGAGCAAGCGGCATTCTAGAAAGTCAACAGGGATGCTAAGCAAGTCCAATCAGCTGAGCCTGCTCGTCCTATTAAACCACCGACTCTTGACATGCTCCCTTCTCACCGTAGCATGGCAAATTTAGCTTCAGGCATTCGCCTGGTCTAGACCCGTGTCTGCCTATACGCGAGACTCATTGTAAGGCCACTAAGGGTCACTAATCAGGATTCCCTATACAGGGCTCCCCTATTTTTCACGATCACGACGGCATATTGTGCCGTAATAGGGACCTCGTCCCAAGAATGCTTACAACCACAATCCTAACTTCATGCAACACCCAGAGGGGGCCAAGTCTCTCCCCATATGTCCGTCGAATAACAATTTGACAGCTCAGAAAAAGAACTTAAGCATATAGCGATCCTTGAGGTTGTATCGCTTAGGCTAGAGGAATTCTCAATCCTGCTTCTATGAAGAGGGAGTCAGCTTAAGGTGGTTCCTAGAGTAAGGAGTATAAATGCCATGAGTCTTCCCTTACATAGGTTGAACATGACATCTCTCGTCCTCATCTGAGTTCTTAATAGTCAGCCATAGCACTAATCATCATGTTCGCCAAGATAGCCGTTGCTTCTCTTCTCGCCTCAATCCCATTAGGCTTGGCAATCCCGGACGTGACTGCCACGGTTCTGCCCCAGGATGATTGCTCGTTGTTTCCTGGATACGATGCCGCCACGAACACTGCCGGCCCTTGGACCATCAAGCTGGTTGATAGCGAGAACCAAGCTATCGAGGGTTTCAGCGACATCTCACGCTACTCTATTTCTTACAACCCGAGCACGGACTCAAAGCCGACCCTACGATGGGGTGCTGTTAGTAAAGCCTGATTTGAACTATATGTACATGTTCTGACGAAAAGCCAACCAGATTACTTTTCCAACCCGCAACGACGTTGCTAAAAACCCTCTAAAGTGCGAAGCTGGAGTGTTAAAGGGCTGGGTGCCTACCGACCTCACGGCGGCGGGAGCCCCTACGAGCTACGTGTGGACTCCGTTAGTTATCTCCCCTTACCCGTACGATGCGGCCTTGATGTGGAAGATCGATGGTGACGCGCCTAAGATCTTCGAGCATTCCATCGACGGTGTGAAGCAGGACGGAGTATTCTTGGGTGCATACGACAACACTACTACTTGGGGGCTCAAGTACCAGGCTGCAGACAGCGGTTCGAGTGGGCTTGACTACTACTACACGCGTCTGCTAGGACCGAACAGCGCCGACCCGTCGACTGGCGCGGCCCTGAAGGCGAACGAGACTCTCGCATTCATCAAGATCAACGGATAAGAGTCTGGTGTTATGCTGCTAAGACAGTAGCGTGCAGAGTTGACGGTGACCTGGTTAGATGATAGAAGCAAATAGTGAAAGAGATATTCGGTACCTTGAATACCGACTTAATCATGCCATTATTCAGAAATGAGAACTTTTTCAATATATATTCTGCTGTAATCTGCTATATAACCCAAGCATAGAGTTGTGAACGTTTACCTGTAACAGATCGTTTGAACCCACAGAATGTCGATGTACCGCGATATCGGAAACGAATTACACGCACATAAACGAGCATATACACTAACGTATGGTTCCAGTTAATGATGCTATATGTATGTACCCAGCATATATGTTATACCTACCTTCCTAGTAGGCGAGAAC
Organism: Camillea tinctor; assembly: GCA_022578605.1. Lineage (NCBI taxonomy): Eukaryota > Fungi > Ascomycota > Sordariomycetes > Xylariales > Graphostromataceae > Camillea > Camillea tinctor. Next base: position 127,940 of record MU394130.1, read on the forward strand.
TTAATGGATCCGGACAGTCGGGCTCACAACTTTATTACACAATGGGGTATTATCCACATGAGCAAAAGCAGATGCAAGGGTGGGTATATATATATATATGTATCAATTACTAGGTAAATAGACTGCAACACTAACATTAACTAACGATACTTAGATTGATACTACATACGTAACCTTATGTATGTATATACATACTGTGTATGATAGTAGTAGTACTTGGAATACATTGGTTCCTCTCGGTAGATGAGCTTGGCAAAGTGACGCGGGAATAATGAAACCCAGGTAACCAATGTAAGAATGGTCCCCCCCCTTCTATGTTAGCGAACCCAGCCACTCCCGCCGTTGCAGCTGTAGTAAGTTGGTGTATATTGTGCACATATATAGGTTCCCAAACATCCAGAGAGACATTTCTGTAATGTATTTGTGGGATATTACTCAACATACGTTGTAATCTATCCTCAAAAAAAAAAGATTAGTTTAGGTTAGAATAATGTTTGTTTACGTAGTCTACCTAGGTAGGTACACTCGTTTCCAAACAATAAGTCGCGCCCCATATTTTTTTCTACTCACACACACACACTTTTTGAATTAACATTACTTTTTATTATTTTTAAACATAACTTTATAATAACATGGCTTTATATAAAAACCTATATATTAAAATAAAGCTTTTTTTATTACGAATCTAATAATATAATTCTTTTTTAACTAGCTTTAAAATTCATGTAAATGTAAGCAGTTATGTTATATTTTTTATAATTGCTATAGTTTGTTTTTTTATATTACGTAAAAAAACTTTGTTGTTGGCAAAAAAACGCATTTGTAGCGGGGTAATATAAATGTTATGCGGGGTAATTAACAATACAATATAGTTGTTATATAAAATGTAATGTAATTGCTTGCATTTATATAAATTTTAAAGCTAGTTAAAAAAGATTTATATTATTAAATTCGCAATAAAAAAAGCTTTATTTTGATATATAAATTTTTATATAAAGCTATGTTATTATAAAGTTATGTTTAAAAATGATAAAAAGTAAATAAAAGTGATGTTGATTCAAAAAAGTGTATGTGTGTGAGTAGAAAAAAATATGGGGCGCGACTTATTGTTTGGAAACGAGTGTACATAGTAGCAAGTTTTCATAACATCAATTATGTATCATTCGTTCTAATATTCCTCATCAACTCACCTGCCTAGATTGTTCTCCAAATAGACATTTATATAAGAGTGATTAACACTACACAACAAGTAGGTAAACATAACACAACACAAGTGATCGTAGAAAGGAGAAAAAAAAAAAAGGATCTTTTCATAAGGTATATCTGGACCGTGCGCTTTGACAGGAAAAGAATCATGTATACAAATATGGGTTAGTTAGGTAATGGCCCACATAATAGCTAGAGGACCCCGCCGTGAGAGGTCAGCTGTAAGGGGGCTGAGGGGAAGAGGAAACGCAATTCTTGACCCCTTTATTCTTTTTGTGTTTCCTATCGTCGAGCTTCTACTACTAAATATTGTTAAATTGGTACCTAACCTTACATGTACCTCTCAACTCCTATATCTGCCTGACTTGGCTGATATAAAATCACGATTTTCTAAGTCCCTTTTATCTTCACGTTCTTTTTATCGTCCTCGTTCTTGTAGTCGACGTCAATCATCATCTCGTTTTGATCCTCCGACGCCTGTCTCCTGCCTCCTACAACCCCCTCTCTCTTTGCTGCGATCATGGCTCTTAGCGATCCCGATGCTGGCATTCCCCAGACTCCTGGAAAGGAGCATGAGGAGTCGCTCTCATTCCTGTCCTTCTTCGAAACGCTGTTCTTGATCGACGATTCCACCCATATGAAACGTCAGTGGATTGACGTCTCTGCCTTGATCCAGGCCGTTGCCCCCGTCTGTCTCAAGTACGATGAGAACGGTATCGATATTTACTTCGTCAATCACCGACCTATGCTCTTCTTTCCCGGCATGTCGATCCGAAAATCGGGGTACAATCATATTGGCAAGGTACATGGAGACTCGGGCAAGGACAGTGCGCAGGGCATCTTCCGCGGCGTCAAGCCTGGTGGGAAATGCAAGCTGGGCTCCCGGCTAGGCGGCCTCATGTCTTGGTATCTTGAGCAGCTGAAGGCTGACCCGCAGCGAGCGCCCCTAAACATTATCGTCATCACAGCCGGCATCAGTGATGACGACTTTCAAGGTCCACTGATCGCTGCGGCTAAGGAACTCGACGCCATGAAAGCCCCGGAGCACCAGCTCGGTGTCATGCTCTTCCAACTAGGTGATAACGAGGAGGCCCGGAAGGCATTTGAGCATGCGGACGATGAGATGTGGAAGACGGCTGGCACTCGTGATATTGTGGATACTGTGGCATGGAGAGGTTGGCCTGCCAGTTTCACCTCCGACGATATGGCCAAGGCCGTCCTCGGAGCCGTGTCCAAGAAGATGGATGGGGCCAAGTCCGCTTTGGAGGGAAAAGTGCCACCCGCGCGTCGGGAAACGGAGCTATAAGCCTGCCCACTTTAGCTCTTCTTTACATGGTTATCTCTAAGCCCCGCGCGCGATGGCCTTCCATATTTCTGAGTAAATCTAGAAAACTTTTTTTGTTTTCTTGAACATACTATCGCCGGGCCTCTCGAACCTGTAGAATATGGAACCCCCCATTGGTATGTCACGATGGGTAGCGAGGTTCTTACCAACATGATACCGCGCCTAAGAGCCGCAGAATATTGTACGGGTCGAATAAATATTTAATATCTTTAGTGTTTCTAACCTGATGTCTTCATTCTTTTTATCATGCCCCTGTGATTTGCCGCCCCACTTCGATCAACATCTTGTAGACCTCGCTCAAACCAGTCCTCGTGCTATCAGCCTCGAAAGCCACTGCTCTTTGGTCGGATGAAAGCCGACAATATCATGAACGGCAGACAGCAAGTCCTTGTTACCCCTCAGCGGGGGCTCGCCTTGGCTTACTCCCAGTATCTATCAATGCCTTCATTCGAGGGCATTGCCAAGAATGCGGAGAAAGAGCTCGATATAGCAGTGGGTTATCAAGACTCCGACTCTAGATCGCGCTCTATCCGAGGTTTCTAGCGAGTTTGTTACGTTGTATTGCATATAAAATGAGCAGAATAGGCAGCTCGGCGACGCTCACATAGTGAATGCCGGTTATGGCAACATTATTCTCCTCACCATCACGAGTCTTGGCAGAGAATATAGCACAGCAATACCGTTGTCATTGACTCAGCAGAATGGGAAGTTGGACTATAAATTCCATACGAGGACTTCCCATCGTAAGGGAATTTAGTCACCTTTAGCCCAACCCATGACTATTCACCCACTAAACATCTTATTGCATTTGAAACTCCATGTACACTTCGGTGTTAAGTGCACTTGGCCTTGCAGCCACAGGTATCTACGCGTGTCAGCGTGATTGGGAAAGTCTTCATATGCGAATACATAAGCACAAGAATCATCTTCATGCCAAACGTTCCGCAGTAGAATACCCTCCGGTTCTAACAGAGACGGAGTCGATACTCGTTAACTCGTTTGACAGCAAATCAATAGATTCGTGGTCATACTACTACACTCATGGAGATCATCTTGGTGGGCATAATAGGACTATGGCCGAGTGGACGATGGAACATTGGAACGACGCAGGCTTCAATACTACAATTGAAGAATACTGGATATGGTACACTGCACCTATTGAAACCTCCTTAAAATTGAACAGACCGGATGGGAGCATTCATGAGGTTAGCCTAATAGAGGACATGCTGGAGGAAGACCCTACAACTAGCTATCCAAATCGTATTCCAGCCTATCATGCGATGAGCGCAAGCGGGACGGTCAAGTCGGAGTATGTATATGTTGGGTACGTGAAAAAAAGAAATCAATATGCCCTAGGTTATAATCACATGCTTATCTCAGCAGTCGCGGGCAACGTGCCGATTTCCAAGTCTTGAAAGACGCTGGCATCAATCTCGAGGGGAAAATCGCACTCTCAATGTACGGTGGTATTTATCGTGGGACGAAGGTTAAGAATGCTCAGGTAGGCCTTGACCGTGTTATTTGAATAATACATAGAGAGACTGAAATTATGAAAGGACAACGGAATGGCCGGGTGCGTTCTCTTTACTGATCCTCTAGATGACGGAGAGATCACTGAGGCTAATGGCTATCTACCTTATCCTCGTTCGTCTACCACTTACTCTTTGATATCTCCCTAAACTTGAAGTGGTTAGAACCACTACTAATCTAGAATATAGGTGGTCCTGCGCGGAACCCATCAATGATACAAAGAGGTAGCGTGCGATTCTCGTCGTTATACTCAGGAGATCCATCAACTGTTGGTTATGCATCTGAGAAGGATGGTCCGCGCAACGACGTGACGCCATATAACCCGTCTATTCCATCAGTTCCTATTAGTATGAAGGACGCTATTCCACTTCTTCAAGCCTTAGACGGCAACGGAGTATCTTCCCAAGAAGCTAATAGAAGTGGGTGGCATGGGGCATTTGGGAACGTAAGCTATAGTAGTGGTCCTACTCCAGGGGCAATTCTCGACATGCACCATTTAATGAATAACACCGTGGCTCCAACCTGGGATGTCATAGGGGTTATAAATGGGACACATCCTGAGGAGGGTGTCCTTGTCATCGGAAACCACCGTGATGCCTGGGTCATTGGGGTAACGAACCCAATATCTATCAACAATCATGGGAAATGACTAATAATAATTCGCAGGGCGCGGCAGACCCTAACTCTGGGAGTGCAATTATGATTGAACTTGCCAGGGCGTTTGGAAAGTTAGTCAAAGGTGGTTGGAGACCAAGACGGACAGTGTGGGTGTATTTTACTGTCAGTTGGACACTTCGTTATGCTAACTACATGGTCTAGCATCCTTGGATCCTGGGACGCAGAAGAATTCGGACTACAAGGCTCAACAGAATGGGTAGAGAGCCACCTCCCTTGGCTTATCACGAATGCTATAGCATATCTGAATATCGATGTTGCTGTTTCAGGCCCACGGACAGCTCTTTCTGGTGCAGGAGAGATCCAGACCATTGCCATTGACATGATGAAAAAGGTTTTATTCCCAAGCACCTGGGGAACTGGTCCGACATTGTATGACATGTGGTATAACACAACGGAGGGTGAAATTCCACCCCTTGGTAGCGGTAGCGACTATGCGGCATTTTATCATAATGGGATTAGTGCGGTATGTCCAGATCTATCCTAAGATTTCTTCCCGAATATTGGTTTAACTAACAGATCAGATTGATGTCGGATCGGACGGTGGAAAGACAGATCCAGTTTATCATTATCATGGGTAGGAAAGACTTTGTTATTATCCCCCAGGGTTTTATGCTGATGGCCCAGTAGACACTACGATTCATACGCCTGGATGGCAAAGTACGGAGATCCGGGCTTCCAGGTTCATACTGCCATGGGCCAATGGCTTACGCTTATAGCTTACCATATTGCTGACGACGTGATAATTCCGTGGGATTTACCCAATGCCGCGAAGGTCCTGCGTACGCATTTTGAAGATCTAGAGGAGACATTAAAAGACACCTATGCAGAGGCACCCCTAGACCTGTCCCCTATTGATGACTCCCTCAAGGTCTTTGAAGATGCGGCAGAACGCATTACGACAATAGCTTCACAAGCACTAGCATTTAATGACACGGTTCTTATCAACGTAGTGAATAGCAAGTACCGTGACTTTTCGCGTGGATTCGCGAGTGTGGGCGGATTGCCTGGACGGCCTACGTTTAAGAATGTCATCAGCGCCCCAGGTCTAGATAATGGGTATGGTGCAGATGTATTCCCGGCTGTTCAAGATAGCTTGAGCGCCGGGAATGAAACACAAGCTATTGAATGGGTCGAAAAGAGCGCTTCTGCTATCATGAGAGCAGCCGAAATTTTGAAAATTTGATTACCTAGGCGAAGCACTCAAGAAATGGTATTCACAAAGCTAGCCAATAATCCCGAAGGGTAAATCGTCTCTACTAGATGTCGATAGCGTATGATATTCCCGATGAAGCTTACGAGACTATTACACTTGAGAGATTGTTAGATATCCTTCAATTACCAATGCGAAGTTAGTTCAGTTGCTCGTCCGATCTATAGCAAGGCGCTCGTCGAACGACTAACTAGGTTACTTACCCAGAACTAGATCCTCGAAAAGGTAAAACCCCATTTGGAGACCTCATATATTCCTCTAATCTCAACCTGCAACCTCACCTATGAACTTGCGACTACCAGGAACAACTTTTGTTTATGAATGTATTATATTCACACCAAAATGTAGAAACTAGCGGATATGCGTCGTGAGCATCCAATCACATAGCATTTCCTAACACGTACACTTTCCAACTTGCTTATACGCAAGAGGCCGCCCTTAAACAATCACTTCTTTCAACCACGTCTCTATATAGATAGTTGGCATTATCTAGGGCCTCCTTGCTGACAATCATGGGTAAAGAAAGAGAAAACCCATAAACAATGCGAATATTCCCTTTATTAGCGCACTAGTAAATCGGTTGGCAGACAAAGGTCTTGTTTCTTTTTCTTCAATAACATTTGGCCAATAAAGTGTATTCTAGTATATATTTAGCTCATACTTCACTAGAATACCCCTGAAGTAAAACGTTTTCTTAAAAAACCGAACGGTAATAACGTCTACTCCCACTCTCGACAAATTTGACCAAGTATCATAAAGTAAGCACCATCTAACCCAATTTTAACGAACATCAATCTTTTTATTTACCCCAATGCAATGACTCACGACCTATTCATAAACGAACGTGTCCAGCATGACTGTGATCACTCCATGGAGCCAACTGATTCTCAAGATTCACAGGGGGGTTGGAAATGTTGTAAATGCAAGAGAGATATAAGGCTAGAATCTAATTGCAAACTGTGTAAGCATGCAAAATGTCGCAGATGCCATTCTTATGCTGCTAAAGATGACATGCGACCTGATGCTTCAGAGATGGGTGCACTTGAAGGGGGGATCTCTTCAATGATTAGTAATGCTCTCGATAAATGGAGAGGAAAAACTACGTAAACATGATTTAGGATAGATACAATACGAAACAACCCTATTTAGTGTATAGATTAGACTCACAATCAATGTAAAGAGAGCTCCTCTTGAACAACTATTTGATGAGTGGTGTTTATATGGCTTTCATGGGAGGAGTCACTGATTGGTACCTAATCCCTAAGATATCAGTTCCCAAAAGTGTAGTTTCATAATATCAATGTGTTGCTGAAGTGACATGTAATTACCTTCTTAAGTACTAACTTTTGAATAACGACATGCTCATATCCCCACAATAGATATTGGTGCCAACTTGTGATTGACATTTCCCATCAGGAGCGTCGCCTAAAATTGCTACCTAACAAAAGTTTATTTACCAGGGGACATTTTTACTAATGAGATCAATTAACTTTAATAGAGAAAATGAGACATTACAGGAACATTGAGTTGGTACGTAGTAGAGTTTGATCCAACTTATCACCATCCTCAGCTCAGCATTTATGCACATATACTAAGAGTCTTAAGGGAAAGACAAACATGACATGACCATATATGTATTCCTAACAGTTTACCTTCAAGGCTTCACTTCAATATAACAAAGCTAGTTGATAGTCCAGGAAGACCATCGTTAGCCGAAATCGTGGATCCCGATAGCGTCCAGGTTATATTCCCCCAGGGTGTAGACACAATCTGGGAAGTGTGGATTTCAGATGGTAAGGTAATCTCTCTAGATGATGCTGATGCATTATTAGGGTTGGTAACACCAATCAAGACCTCTTCGCCTAGGGACCAATACGCCACATCCAACCCTCCCGACTTACCATCTTGTAAAAGAATGGGGTTGGCGCCGGTGAGGAACTTCAGGACTGGCGCAACAGTGACTACCTGGGCAAGCTGCGAAGCTGCTGCGGCAAGCAGATTCGTTGGCGGATAAAGCCATGCAAGCCGTCCTTTGGCCCCATGGTTAAAGGCTAATATGTCCATTACCCAAACCTCTTCGGGTGTCGGATCACGGGCCCAATATTCCTCTCCCGAGAACGATTGAGGAACTGCCCAGATGGGTTTCCGCGTCGCCGCACCGCCGATCCATTGCTGGTAATCGTGGAAATCGTCTACGCGGTCCGGCACGTCTAGCAGCGAGCCAACGCAGTTGTCACAACCGCAGTCGCCATACGTCGTGTTACATGGGGTATCCCAACGTCGTGAGTATGTCGCGTTGATTCCGACTGGATATGCATCTTCCATGATAATATCTGCGCCGGCGCTATATTCTTCGAAAAAATAGTTCTGGCAGTTGAGAACTAGAGCCACGGGGTGATACTTGTCAAGTGAGGATAAGAGGTCATAAGTTTGAATGGTTGAGTTGAGAGCATAGACCCAGCCATCGGGCTCGTCGGCCGTGTACCAGGTCAGAAGAGAGGGGTGGTCTTTGACAAGCGGAACCTGTTCAGCAACACTGGTGAGATTCATGAACGAACCTCGCATGTCATATTGGAACAGCAAATTGAGCTCATCCATCTTGTTGATAGTGGGGGTTAGATCGCCGTCGGTAAATGCTGCGACTGGATTGATAGCAGTGAAGCCTTTATCGGCGTATGCCTTAATATTGGCGTCGCTAACGTTAAGATAGCCAGAATAATCGGCGTAGAAACCATACGGGAGCACTGGCTCGAATAGCCCGTCTGTAAATGCATTGCGATAAAGAAGCGAGCCGTACAAGTTATCAACTTTAACAACACTTCCAGTGGTCTTCTCTGGGAGGTAGAATAGTTCCGTAGATGCCGAGTAACTACTATTGCCAGCCGTCGCACTTAGATTCACTTGATACGCCGTCAATCTCGGTGTGAGCTGGGCCAGGTCGAACTCAACGAGACTACCCGTTGTATTGACAGCAACATTACCAGACGCTATGGTAATACCCTCTGTCTGGATGCTGAATCCAGCCGTGTCATGTGAAGCGTTGTCATAAGCATTGGGGGTGTATGGAGTCCCATGGATGTAGGATATACTCGCATCGACAACGAACTCGGCAGCTTTTTCACTCTCGACATAAATACTATACCGTGGGCTAATGCGCAGGTCTAGGAGGGGAGTAGAAGAAATCTGAGGAGGTCCGATGTTCCCTCCCGGAATGACCTCTGGCGAGCTTTGAAATGGCTGATTTAGTAATTTTCACACATCATGAATATGGCCTGTAACTTACCCCGCGGTATACACTTTCCCACACCACCTATCTTGGGCGACCACCTGGGCCGTGAGCAACCCGCACACGAGAGGCACGAAGCCACTATGGTACAAAGACAGCATTCTAAGACGCGAAACCTCGTGCAGCTTAAAAAGGAATGGAGAGGAACCATATAGGTAGTAGTAGTTAGATCAACAACTCTCGCGGGCAATACGCGGTAGGCGGGCGGATCTGGCTTAATTAAACCCTCCCTACCTCCGTTTTGGCTTGGTCGGTTAATGATCAGTTCGTAATCAGCGCACGGTTTACCTTTACCTGCCTAACTGAGAAGGTATTGGACTACAATTGTTGACGCGATGCAATAACAACGAACAGAGCCTTCGTTAATAGAAAACAGGGAACATTTGATAATCATCTTATAGTATCGATGAACTTCTTTCGCATAACTTACATGGAAATAACTACATCGCAAGAATTGATAATTTACTTTATAGGATTGACAACTATAACACAGATATTTTCTACATGGTACTCACCCAGTACTTACTATTTATTGTTCATGTTCTTAGTTTGATTTTTTCTCAAGTCCTACGTACGGTCGCACGGACTTACAACAAACTCTGGAACTTCACCTTTAGGAATCACTGCATTCATCTCATTCGGACTAAATAGTGATCATATCTTGATTCACATACGTCTGATATATACCTAGGTAGTTATGTGGCTAGGAGGATTATGCAATTGCCTCAATAAAACTGCGATGGTTACCTGCTCTCTTCATGAGCGGCCTGAGGCTTTGTTTCTGGTCCCTTCTCCTGTAAAGCAGCATGTGTGCCTGTACACTGGTATCCACGGAATTTCCTGGCCGAAACCCTCGCCTCGAACTGTGTAATATGTTAACCCTTGTTCTCATCTAATTGCATTCTTCTTTTCTTCTTTTCGGAAGTATCTCACCATTTCATCTATTTCTTCTAGTGTTCTATCCTTGACTTCCGGGAGAAAGAGAAAGATCCACACCATGCATGCTACACATGATGGTGCCCAGATATATCCGTACTTGGGTCCCCAATTAAGCGCCAGAGGATTAATGAAGTACGGTGCCGTAAAGGTTGTAAGCCACTATAATTCATACATGTCAACATAAAGGAAGCGGGTGTACGCTGCGAAGGAACCTACTGCAAACAAAAAGCCGATCGCTGTGGCCAGGCCAAAGGTATAGGAACGCAGCCGTTGCGAGGGAAGCTCTCCCCCGCTTAGCCACGCGTAAGGTGCAATCATCCAGTTATAACCTACGATATATACTACGGATAGACCCACAATTGCCTTTCCAGTCTTAACAGTTCCTGGTTCGACCGTATAGACTGCCGCAATTGCAAGCTGTGCGATGCCACAAAGCGCGAACCCCGACATCATCATAACCCGACGGTAGCCAAACCGCGTAACCAGCGCACTGTTGATAAGCATCGCAACAACACCGATACCCGTCAGAATGCACGAATTCTGGAATGAGTCACCAATATTCGCCATCTGGAAAAAGTAAGTACCGTAAGCTAGAAGACATTAGTGGAACCTCTTGATTCCTTGCCGCCATTTGGGATTCACGAACATATAACAAACATGGATCCCGAGCCGGCCTGTGTGGTCAACGCTAGCACTGCGATTATGGTCCTCCGGCGGTCGATGGGATTATCAAATAGGCTGAAGAAGGTAGTGCTGGAATGTAGTTGCGCTTCTGCGGCCAATGCAACCTCCATCTCTCGAAGTTCTTCTGCTGTGGACCATGTCTGCGGACGAAGCCACTTCAATGACTTTTCTGCTGATGCCATCTCTCCCCGCCCCGCAAGCCATCGAGGAGATTCGGGGATAAAAAAGAGTCCTATGGCAATAATTCCTGGAACGATATAGACAATACCTAAAGGCACGATGTAGGCATTCCTTGTAGGATCTTCCGAGGCGGGATAATCAACAATAGTTCCCAAAAGCGAACCTAATAAATTAGCGCCCCGGTCATCGTTGCACCTTGTGTTGGATACGATATATATTATGCATACCGAGAGAAATCCAGTACGAGAACATGGCGATCCCTAAACCCCTATACTTAGCAGGCAACACCTCCTATCGGGAAGATTAGTAAGATTTTCACAACTCTGAATTGAGTAGCCCTTCATAAGTGGTCACCTACTTGTATATAGAGCTGGCAATGTGTCATCAATAAACCATTTGCTAACCCAATTATCAGTCTTCCTGCATAAAGAGCACCGATGTTAGTTGTCAACTGCATTATTATCGTCGCAATAGCAACTCCAATGCAGGCAATCCACAAGGACATCTTTCTTCCAAACCATCGCGATGTGAAGCCAGCCGAAAATGATGCGATAAAAGCGCCGAGGATCATTAGAGATGAGATAAGCTGTTGGCGGTCTGGTGATATATTCCACCCTGTGGGCGATTTAGGATCCCTTTGACCAAACACCTACAATCCATCAGTCGTCAGAGTACCTATTTCAAGGGCCCTAGGGTGTCGTCGTACTTCAAGAAACGGTTTCATGGCCTGCAATCCACCAATTATCCCGAAATCTATGCCATACTGAAAAGAGCTGAGAGACACCAGAGTAGCAGCGCTCAAAGCTCGCCAGTGGAATCTCAGCTCTATGTCTTTTTGTTGATATTGAGCCATGGATGACCATTAAGCACTCTCCTGCTAATCGGAAACTTCCCTTTGGTGTCCGCAACGAGGACATAAGAGACGCTAAGCACGCATGGGAAAGACCATCTTATATTCACGCGGTTACCGCTACGATCATGAGTATCTATCATATTGAACCCTGAATTACTCCTCTTACTATCGACAGGGGAAGTCACAGGCGGAAATCGCTATATGGGGTATAGATGATATTTGGACAATCTCGTTGGCTGCGGTTGATCACTCGCATTGCTTTCCCCGCACATGGCACCCAGCATCATAGTAATATCAACACTTTTAATAACGGCATATGTTGAAACGAGTTTCCGCTCTAAACTATCAGGATAAATAGCCTATATTCGTATCAACATAAAATAGTAGGAGCAAAACAAAATCCCCCTTCTCCCCCCTCCTCTCAAAAAAAAAGAAAGGGGGGGTTAGGTTTGGTGAGCAATATTGCAGTCTCAGCGACAGAAGAAACCACCATGCAGACATGGTTTAGGGATAATTAACACGCCCTGTTACGTGGGAAAGAATAAAAACCTGGTTAAACAAATTTGCTTCCTAAGGTAAGGAGTAAATACTATCATGCACCCCATAATATATATATATCGCTCTTATATTATACGGCGTTGATTCGGTGACACGTAAAATATTGTACTCTTCAACGATTGACCTCCTTTCTAAACATAAAATAGTGGAGCTCTAGCTGTCGGTCGCCGGAATCTCATGGCCATGTGATCACCCTTCGCATATACCTAAGCTGCTGTGAATGCCTTCATACGAGACAATATAACTTACCTATATAGATGTTACGACCCACTTTAACATGTGGTGTCACCGGAAACGGAATAACTGTCATGTATTTCAACATACCTGTAGACAGTTGTTAGAGCTAACCATTCCTGGTTAGGCAATGTAACGGTCACCAACGGTCATCAAAGTCAGTAAGGTCACTTTTGGTGACCTCGGCGACCGCAATGTTTTTAGCTGACCCCTTTTTATATAAGTCGGCGTAAGATCTTTTGTAAACACTTGTTCTTTAGCTATCAATTTAAGGCTTTATTTTCATTTTGAAAACTAATAGCAAGGGTTCCGGAAACCCCTCTAACAAGCCCGTATTGTAAATATCTTAAACCAATCTCGCTTCGCTGCGTACCTTAAAGTCAAAACAACCCAGCACGTTACCTACCTAGACCCATGCCTAGGAGGGCTCAGTGATATAGGTATATCACTGAGCCGGAATGGATTACTAAAGATTTTATTTTAGGGCTCCTTTTGAGGCTATCTTCTTACAATGATTCGGCATGCTCTGCATTGCTACTATTGGGAGGGCTATCTAGTAATGAATTTATTAAATCATTTTTCACACCAACTACATGGACATCACGGGAATAGCAACTCAATAGAATTCATGACATGTTATACCTAATAGAAATATAGCTACTTAGCTATAACGTGCGATTCAATTATTGTATCGATCCATCACTAAAATAGGCCCAATATAATATGAGAAAACAAAGGAGATCAGATGGCGTGCCTCCCTATGCTCTCATAAATAGGAAAAAGAAGCTCTCTCTATATGAAGCTTCGCCCTGTATTTTCTGGGAGCGCGTGCTTAGACCACTATAACATAGATCTTTCTATTATATGGGTGGCAGGTCGATATACCTATTCCTAGTTTATCATTTTACACTATGTACAGCGTCGGTTAGGTAGTATATAAGATATAGGATGCTAGCCACCCATCAGCTCCTATGTGGTCCATGTCGATCAACTAGTAGAAAATTTGGTTATGTAAGCATTTCACGTATTCATGAGAGTAGCTACAGTAGCATTGACTTGTCTCTACTACTGAATAGAAGCCAAATTTCTTATTAATTAGACGTGACGGCTACACTGAGGGCTTAGCCATGTCTCCCGCAGACATATTAAATCCGAAGTCGTAACATTCGCGTTGTAATATATATACATTGTAACTAGGTACTCAAATTGCTTCTCTCGATAGATGGAGGGATCCCATCTTTCTGATGACACTACACTAGTCTTTTGTAAGGGGTTGCTGTATGATAGTAGTTGAGATAACGTATAATTAGTGTGCCATGATACTGCGACAGGGATGGCAAGGATCTATGAATCCCACTTCATCCCACTTGTATGAAAGTAAGTGGAAGCGAGGGGAAGCACAACACACCCTTAGCTCGGTATTTAACAAAACTACCGAACCGCACTGACGGATAGATATAAGTCTCCGGCGTTCACTTGCGCTCGGTCTGGATTTCAAAATCATTAGCAAACAAGAAGTTGTTCTCAAATCAGAGACATACCAAGGTACCATTGCATAGACACCCCCCTTGTTTGGTATGCAGATGTACGACCTAGAATCCTAGTTCCTTGAGAGGAGGAGACTTTAAGGTTCACCATGGCTGTAAGTATTGTTCCGGTCGTTACTCTATCAGTTAGGTTTGCAGAAGACAAATAATTGCAAATCAAGTATAAAAATGACACATATATCTCACTAAACGCAACGACAAACCTACGAACAAGTTTATTTCTATACAAATGAATATATGCTTCACAATGATGGACCTCGTCGAGTCACACGTATTGCCCTTCAACATTTCAGGTTATGCTTTATTAGGTATTACAATAACTGCATTTCTTCTGCTTTTAGTATACCGATTGGCGCTACCTAAACCTATTCCTGGGATTCCATACAATGCCTCTGCAGCTAAAAGTATACTGGGCAGCATGCTCGAAATCGAGACGTTTCGCAAAACGAACAACAACCGGCTCATTCCATGGTTTGTACAACAAGCAGAAAGAAACTGCTGGCCAATATCACAATTCTGGTTCCCCTTCTCTAAACCGTCGTTGATCTTGGCCGACTTCAGAGAAACCCAAGACATCTTGCTACGTAGGACTAGGGAATTCGGCCGCGACCACAGGACTCAAAATATTTTTGCCTATACAACCCCGGAATTCCATGTTGCGCTACTCTCAGATGATCCGAAGTATAAGATCAACAAAAGCCTCGTAAAAGACTTAATGTCACCAACATTTTTGCAAAACGTAAGATAATTCTTTTACATTTATCTATTGATTAATAAATATTAATAGTCATCAAGGTTTCTTCGCCGCAGGTTTATCGGAAATGTACCTTTTTGATCGACTTATGGAAATTCAAACTGGATGCAGCAAAGGGCGGGGTCTTTGATGCGCGTGACGATATTTTTAGTGCGTTGTCTGACACGATAACCGGTGCAGCTTTTGCATTGAACGACGACATGAGCACTGTGCGGCAGCGCTTACAATATCTCCATTCATTTAACGGAAACATTCCACTGGAGACCGATCAACATGGTGCTATTAGGTTTCCGGAGATTTCACCGCTTCCCTATTACGAAGCGTTCCGTAGACTTTCTGATCACCAAGGAGACCAGGCGAAAGCTGTATTTCCCAGAATATCACATCATCTTGAGATGCTCACGCAGCCTAAGTTACGTTGGGCATATAAGGTGGTTCACGACTTTGAGGCAAGAGAAACCCAGAAGTCCATAATCCGCGTCGAGGGCAATGACCAAGCTTTAACATCGGCATTAGACTATTTAGTCATGCGAGAACTACAAAATGCTACTAATGAGGGGAGGAAGCCAGACTTCTACCAGAGAAGATTCTTCGATGAGGTAAGGGAAAATGTTCTATGGACAGTCTATGGCTCTGACAGATGAACTAGATGTCGGGTTACTATATGGCTGGACACGAAACCAGTGCAACAACGGTTAGCTGGGCGATTAAATTTATCTCCCAGAATTCTGAAGTGCAAGAAAAATTACGTCTAGAATTGCGCACCAGCTTTGCTGCTGCTGTCCAGGAGAATCGCCAGCCAACCTTGGTAGAGATCATGAAAACAGATGTACCTTATCTGTCGGCAGTTATCGATGAAACATTGAGAATGAGGCCACCATTCGCCATTCTCAGTCGTGAAGCCTTGGTTGACACTGTTTTGTTAGGACATAAGATCCCTAAGGGAACAACTGTGTTCATGCCATCAATAGGACCAAGCCTCCATTCCCCGGCGATGCCCATTTCGGAGGAAAGGCGCTCTGAATCGAGCCGCAAAAAGCAATGGGACCAAGATTGGACACCTGAAGATATTCATTTATTCAAGCCGGAAAGATGGTTGAAGGTTGATGAGGAGAAAGGTATGGTCATGCATGATGGACAAGCTGGCCCAATGCAGTCTTTTGGTCTTGGACCTAGACAATGTTTCGGGAAAAGGTTGGCATACATACAAATACGCACATTCATCACTCTACTTGTTTGGAACATTAAGTTTCAAAACATAGACGGACTCCTAGGCTCGAATGATGTGGTTGAACTTGCTACATCACAGCCTAAGCACTTCTATGTAAAATTAGAATTCGTTTGAAGGTGGCATTAGTATAGTCCCTTGCAATGTTACGGGCTGGGGATGGGGACTTCTGAGGTGATATGAGAATGGGACGGAGACTGCCGTCGGGCAAACACGAAAGAGTGGTTGTGGAGGCTCAGAGGAGTCAGGACCTTGCACACTCACTATTATGGGTCTAAGGAATGATAGGACGAATACAGGGCGTCTGGCAGGAATGAAGATTGAACAACAAGTTAGGCAGGAATAAGGGGTAAATCGGCGATAACAATAAAAAAACATCACTGTTAAATTGAAAAATAAAAACTAGCATAAAAGAAAGCGTAGCTTTTTCCAATCTAAAACTAAAATTTAAAAAGTTAAGGCTCGATCTAATGAAATAAATTGCTATTTTCCCGACATCATATTAACCTCGTAACACTCACTAAGGCTTAAAAGCACTAACCTAATGGAATAGAAAGCGGGTTATTCCTAGTATGCTGTATTCAATCCAGTGTGTGTGGTATGGATGATGAAAAATGGACAAAGAAATACAGGGGCCAAGATGTATGTGGAAACCTGAATAGATACATTAGGATCCAGATCAGTCATCATGACGGACCAACAGTAGTCGCTCCAACTCCCCCCACTTGGGTATTCCTCATACTTTCGTAGGTAGTTGATGTGATTACCTACTAGAACTTACTCAAACCTCAGGTTTACGAAATCATAGGTGATGATAAGATGTTTTCGTGCTTACCGGAATATATATATATTTAATCTATAATAGATTTCAGATACTTCATAAGATGGTGATCAGGGACAAATGGGGACGGTTCGTGACTGAAGGGGATGGGCATGTATTATCTAGAATCATGAACTAGCATAGTTTATGTATAGGAGCCTCCAGCCACAATATCCAACCACACCCTATCGAAGGCATGTCTGCTGACCCGCGTATGCTATTTGCTATTTCTATTTGACAAATAGCATGTCCTTACTGAGTATTAGATAATCCTTCTACTGACTCCGCGGCTTGCTGCCTATGAATTTTGATCAACTGGATATGAGCTATGTATTTAAACCGATAGATAATTACGTATTGGCTACATCAAGGTGTCGACCCGATGTCGGATGTCCGAATAATGCCGAGTAGCCACTATATAATAGCTCCGATAGCGCCGAACGGCCGCGCGTTAACGTTCCACGGGTATCATTCCGAGACACGGATCCGGTGTCGATCTATGGGGCTCCGCCCTTGTCCTCAAGGCAGAATTCACTATATAAGAATAGCTCATAGCTGTGTAGCTTTTAGAATTATCTTATTATATCAGACAATAAAGCGACTTGGAATCAGGTGATCGTGCCTCATCTGTAAGAATCAATATAATCTAGTGAAATCCTAGGATTTCTTACGATTTCAGTTTTTGCGCCGGGCACTGGATTTGCTTTCGTAATAAACAATGGCTGGACTTAATAAATCAGTAAGCACAATCCTTTATTCCGAATTAGCAAGATATATGCTTCATTTACCGGCCTACTTACAAACCCATACAGAAGGCTTGGAATCCTAGCGAACGCGCTGCTGCTTTACATGAGTACCTTCTATCACTCCCTCGACAAGGCTTTGAGAGTAAGCCATGGGAAGTGATTAGCGAAATTGAGAAGTTTGCCGACAATGAAGGACTTCCAATGCTATTTAGGAAAGCTAAGAGAGATGTAGTCAGGGAGGCTCTCACTAACATGGAACATAAACCTAAGATCATTGTGGAGTTCGGCACCTTCGTTGGAACATCGGCTGTTGCTTGGGCAGCTGTTTTACAAGATCTGAATGGACATGATGCTAGGGACATTCACGTCTACACCTTTGAGCTCGACCCTATAATTGCGCAGATAGCCCGCGACGTCGTAAACTTGGCTGGTGTCGATCACATTGTTTCTGTATGCCAAGGATCCGGATCTGAATCGCTGCGCAAGTTGTGTGATGAGGGAACCGTGAAAGAACATGGTGTGGATATGGTATTTATCGACCACTGGGAGAAATTTTATCTCCCAGACTTAAAGCTCTGTGAAGAGTTAAGGTTATTTCGTCATGGATCACTAGTTATAGCAGATAATATTGACTTTCCCGGAGCGCCAGAATATCACGCGTACGTTCAAGGGGGTGGCAGTGGGATAGACGGGGCTGTCCAATACAAAAGCAAATCTGTGGAGGTTGCAGGGCAACTTCGTGGCCCGGTAAGTTCTGACTCATCCAAATGATAACATTGTTAAAAGACCAAAATGCTCATCAAAAGCCTCTGTCGATCTCCAAACTAATCAAGAGCATAGAAAATCATTGAGATAAGCACGGTCTTAAGCATTGGGGAGTGAGACAATAGCGAGGGAAAAGGATGAAGTGTATTGGTCTAGGAGCATTGCAGGCCAAGTGATAGCTGAAATGAACGGAATGAATAGGAAATGGACGATGTGTTGAAGACAGACGAGGGCCGCAACTAATTAAGGGGACTAAGGGGTAGAGAGCAGCCTTATAAGGTCTAGATAGTAGAACAGGCTTGTTCTCTTGTCTGTAACACGATCTAATACGGAAGCTTATTGAGATAACCTATGTTGTTATATGTAGTAACTACGAAGTACTAACACACTTAATCAGCGATTAAGAGAGTAGTGGAAGGTTGCTACAACCTAATTATAACATATGAATACATGTGCATCGGTAAATATAGTATAGCTGTTAAGGGGTAATATGCCTGTATTTAAAAATTAGAATAATTGTTTTTAAATGGCTTAGGAAGTTTAACTTCCCCTTTGCCGACTAGCCTTTATGTAAACATTTTAAGTAAGGCAATAAAGGTTATTAAATATATTGTATAAAGATAGTTGGCGCATACCGTCTATATTTCTAAATGCGTTGGACTTATTATTTATTTCTTAAGTCTTAACTCCTTATATGCTATTACATGCTTTTATATCTGCATGTCGGCATCTTTAGTCCACGGATACATATATGTATATGGACCCGTGGGTCAGGGTATCCACATCGTGACACTACCTAGGTCAGGTCAAACCCAATCTGCATACAAAGTAGAATAGGGGATGCAGAGTGAGGCAGACTGCCACCAACTCCCAACCCTCAAATGGAAATAACCTTGGAATAATTATTGGTATAAACCTAGATAATTAAGTCAGTTTTCCTTCACCAGTCTTCTTCGTCCTTCTTCGTCCCTTTCCGTCCCTCCTCGTGCCTCCCTTTGCTTCCACCAGTCCCCTTATCACAATCGCAATTATCACTGCATTTTTCTTTTCACCATTCAGGTACCTACCTACTTGACCTTAGGCGCCTAAGTAGAAATACTAGCTCTAACATTCCTGTTTTTAACTACTACCTAGGGTACACTCGCAACCCAAACCAGGATCAACTTTTGCAGGTGTTGCCAGCTGCTGACCGCCCGCGATGTGACATAAAATCAATTAGGTAACTAATCCATTTAAATCTATAAATTTTTAATTTTAACTTATCACTCTTATCACATGATCTAACATACAAGTTTCATGGTCTTCGATCTTGACCAGAGTCGCTGCTACATCTATGATGAGGACAAGCTTCGAACTAATGAAGGGGTTAGCACAGGCGTCCAGAAAGCCCAAGCTGCTCACCAATGACCCGTTTTTCCGGCCACAAGAGTGGCACATTGCGCTCGTCCGTGATAGCCTCATGCGCGCCGTCTACCCTGAGACAAGTCATCACCATGTTCAGCATTTCCTCAGGCAAAAGGCTGAACGTAAGATCGGCAAGCAAATATCATTCCGTAAGCATGTGAGTCAGCAATATGGGCTGCTGGGTGACGACCGCCAGGTCAACACGAACTGCCTCTGGAACATGGCCTCGGCCGATTGGGAGCCCACGTTACCTCGCTACAATAATCACAAGGAGCCTTCAGGCGATATTGGCGTAACTGGTGCAGCTCAGGTCGAGCTGAAGGCCGGTCTGCTACAAGCTGCTCACATCGTGCCCCAGTGCTTCGGCAAGAAGATGTTTCGCCGCATCTTTGGCGACCACCACAAAGATGAGGCCTTCTGGGCGCCGGGAAACGGCCTGCTGCTGCCCCGCGGTATCGCTTCTGCCATGGACGAGTGGTCCATCTCCGTCGTGCCCGACCTGCCCGATGACGACCCGCAACCCGGCTGCGTGCAGCAGTGGATGAGCTCGTATCCGGTCCAGGACTTCAAGTTCCGTGTCATTGATCCGACTGACGAGAACCTGAGCCGCCGCATCACCTTTGTCAAGGGGGACTACCGCACTGGCTGTGACTTGCACGGGACTAAACTTGCCTTTCCCAAGCCTTTCCGGCCCAAACTCATATACTTGTATTTTAATCACTGCTGTACTATTGTGAAAAAGAACAGGGGCCTATTTCAGGATGCTGCCACTGACTGGTCAGTCATCAATTTCAGAAACGCGGAGCAGGAGAGGATGAAATTGGAGGGAGGGGTTGGAGAAGGACAGCATCGGCCCTTTACGCGTGAGTATTGCTTACAAGCGTTTTGGAGAGGTATGCTGAAGGATCTTGCACGCATAGAGAAAGACCCTAGGGGGGTGATGTTAGACTGGACAATGGGCTTAAGATATCTTGAGAAGGTACCTCAACCTTCTGAAACGGTTGACAATACAAAGGACATGGAGAAGATAACGCTACCCGGTAGTTAAAATAATATGCAATGCACTCAATATAATAACAATGAAATAGCAAGGCATTAGTTGTATAGTCTAATGAAGTTGCATGCCTCTAGGTAGAGGTTAACAATAAAAATGGGGTGTTTGCCTCCCCGCTTCTCCTCCCGGTGCGCTTTGGGGTTGCTAACATACCTGTGACTCTAACCAAAATCAGAGCCAAATTCCAGTATTTATTGGTTGAGAACAGTCGCCTATTTCCACTGCCAGCAGCAGCTATAGCTAAGCAGGCTGGCGTCAGAAAAAGTTGACTATACTGCACCAGCCATCTACTCATTTTGATTTTAATACTTTTAAGTCACTAAAAGGTTTAAAACAATTAATGTGATTTATTAAATTTAATTCTTCAAAAACATGTCATGGCAGCGACCACCCTACTAGTGTAAGGTGTTAGCCCCCAGTCCGGACCCCTCTTACTGTATATAAGGCCTATCGCCCTCTCATAGTCTTTGGTGGGAATAGGTAAGGTTGGAACCTATAGGTATAGGTTACCTAATTACACGACGGCCCTGGCAATTACACAAGCCACCCGGCAGTTATGCACAGTCATGTGATGCGCTCCGCTCCTTGTCTATTCAGCCCCTTGCGGGTGGCTGCCCAACTACTGGCTGCCGGCCGTTGGCTGCCGCAAAGCCCCCTTTTAGCCTACTCCGGAAGTTAACCTACCTAAATCCTTTAACCACACCCTCTACCGTAGCTGGGGGCCAGCCAGAATCGAAGCCGCCCGCCACCTTCGCAAAGGTAGAGATACGCAAGGAAATATATGGGCAAAAAGGAATAGCAGAGTGGTGTGTTACACTAGTCTATTCCTGCATGGTTCGCTTATTGCGTTCTCGGTGCATATTATTCTGCAACACAGAGGCAGAGAAGGCTTTTTCGTGAAAAGAAGGTACCTAATCCCTATCTTACAATACCATGTGGCGTGACTTGATACTACGTGTAAGCTTAATTGTTCCAAGTCGCATCCTTCCATGCGGCGGCCATCCTTCTTATATCATAGAAGACGATTTGATAAGGGTGCTTCAAACGGACAAGATTTAGCTTAGACCCCGTAGCTGGATTTTAGTTCCCTTGGACAGTTTCTGTTTACTAATTGTGACGCCCTTGTTAGTCTCAAAGTCCAGTTCCGATGTCCGAAATGCTTGGCCCTTAGGAAGCAGCAATATACATACCGATAGATCGGTTCACCCACCATTAAATTCGTAACCCATAGTTTCATAACTGTAGTTATGGATGAGACTGCATCTCGAAGACGTCGGCGGCCGATCCTCGCATGCGAACCGTGTAGACGAAAAAAGATTAAGTAAGGTTTTCCCCATCCCTAATATTTCTCTTTATAGCACCTATTAACGCGTGAATATGATTCACATAGATGCGATCATGATGTTCCATGCGGGCCATGCACACGTTCGAGAACGTCGTACTGCAGCTACCTTAATGGTAGTGATGATCTGGTACCTAAGAAGCAAAAGCTAGCAGAAGCACAATTAGAAGTCTCGTCCAATTCGAATCCTGAAGACCAATGCCTTTCCGTTCCCCGATCCGGGTCCTCGTGGCTGGGTCACAACTCAAGTCTTCCTCTATCTATTTCTCAACCACCGACAAATATCCTCGTACCTGACAAGAGCGGTGTCCACTTCATCGAACGACAAGAGTCCTCCACTGCCCGTGGGACGTTTGTTCGTGGTCGGTTCTACGGGCCAAGCCATTGGATTAGCTTCTACCAACACGTCAGAGTCACCCGATCTCTTCGGTTCGCCTGCTTGCTGTCCAATTGCTAATCCTGACCAGTTGCCGAATGCTGATTTAGACCATGCCTTATATCAAGACTATGAGGCACTCGTGAGCTCTCCTAGTCCTCGTAAGATGAGTCGGACAGCTCCACGGAAACTCGCTGAATCGATACCACCCCGTGAGGTGAGCAACCAACTAGTGCTAGCGTACTTCCGCACATTTGAGTCAGTACTACGGGTGCTTCATGTCCCAACCTTCATTCGGGAGTGCCAGCAGTATTGGGAAACACCCCAAGAGGCTCGAAGCGAATTTCTTTTGCAACTCGGGCTAGTTATGGCTATCGGTTCTACGTTTTCTTCGCAATTCGCAGTTGGAGACCGATCTATAGCTCTATGGATCGAGGCAGCAGAAGACTGGCTGAGTGAAATACTGACAGAGACAAGTATGAACCATAGTGACACTACAAGTAGTGGGGGTATGGAAATGGTGCAGATATTCTGTCTGCTTCTGGAGGCACGGCAAACGTGTAGCACTGGGAAGAGACAAGCTTGGATTTTCTCAGCCGATTCCCTAGTTCGAGCTGCAGAGCACGTGGGTATGCATATTGACCCTAAAAAACTGCCTGGGTTGTCATTCTTCGAGCAAGAAATGAGGCGTCGACTGTGGTCAACAGTACAAGAACTAGCCTTACAGGCAGCTGTAGATGATGGCCGTCCGTTGCCGCTCCTCAGAACCGACGACAATGGTCCTGCACCGTGGAATTTGGAGGATGAGCAGTTTAACCCTCAGACAGCAATGGTGCCCCTACCAGATGACAGTTTCACACATACCTCTATCCTAATCGCCCTACACAAATCATTCCCCATCCGGCTCGCCATCGCCGACGCCATCAATGATGTCTCCAACGACATGTGCCCGTACTCAACAGCACTGCAGATAAGTTCTCAGATACTGGCTGAGAGTCGTGAGATATTCTCACGAATCCAGAACCGAGCCAGCGGCTTCGCCGCACGACTATGCGAGCTGCTTCTTCACCGTTTCCTACTCACGTTGCATGCCCCCTTTGCCTTGCATGCACGCACCGACCCCACACGATACTATTCGCGCAAGGTTGCTACGGAGGTTGCAATGTCCATCCTACGGCGTTGCTCGAATGTGGATACTGACGACTACTCCCGTCTATTACGCCAAGGGTCTGGGCTGTTTACCCACGTGCCTGCCCTAGCTGCTAGTATTCTATGTTATGATTTGGCGGATGAGGAGCCGTTTTCTTCGACCCTTGCCCAGGCTGCGTTCCCCGTTACGCGCACAAGCCTACAAAAGCTTGTCGACGCCTATTTACACGTATTGTCACTGCGCATCGGGGGTGGGTCCGATGAAATCCGTCCATATGTCCTGCTTTCCGCTCAGCTAGATCGGATAGATACATCACGAACAGGACAGGCAGTTGACAACCGGCATGCTATTACTCGAGTTATGCAGCTTTGCCAGCAAACGCGTCAAGGACTGGCAATCAGACAGCACACAGAAGGGCAGCAGCCTGAAGCTGCTTATTCGAGCCCGGACGAAAGCGTAGGATCGGCGGAGAGCTATGCTTTTGTAAGACAACGTATGAGCATGAGCACGGAATCCCCCGGTTTTGAAATCAGCGCCGAAAACCTTGACGACGATGTGTTACAACCCAACCAACTTGGGTGGAGAAACACCGGGAACGGAATAACTAGAAATTCGACATGTGATTATTCCTTACTGGGAATGTGATTATTAAATCACGTAAATACTTGGCATGATAGGAGTATTAGAAGTTATTAAAGCATAGGGTAAGGAGGAGGAGTCCTCGTTAACAGCCCACAAGTGTATGTATATAAATGCAAAGTACTTTGCCATAGTCATTCATTTTCCAGATATCAACTAAAGACTTTAATTATCCTTTGAAAATTATGATAAAAATGTCCTGAAATCATTCTGACCAGCATTCTGCAAATACATTATGAATTGGTGTCGAATTAATGTTACCCTTAAAGTTATGAAGCCTCATAACGCTATCTACCTGGAAGTCAGTTGATTAGGGACCCTAGGAGGGCTCGTCAGACGATGTCGTGGTTTTGCTCTCGGAAAGCAACCCCTGAATAGATGATAGGGGTTTAATGAAAACACTTAGATCTCACATTTTAGAACCTATTACTGAACGCAATTTAAACCGAAGAATGTACAAGAGCCAGTATCTGCATAGACGTAGCACGGGACAGATACTTGATCATTCGCTTTCCAGCAGGAATTTTTACAATCGAGTCAAGCATAAAGAGAGTAAATATAAGAAGGCAACGTATTCCGGCCAATAAAATGATAAATTTACTATAGCTGCCTACACACCGGAGCAGGGAAAGCTGTCAAATCCGTTTACCATTTACGCAAAACATACCATTTGCATCCGTACAAGGCCTAGAAGTATGTCGTTATCTATGCTGCATTTGCTTGTGGTCAGCATTTGTCCTATGGTATGGGTGCGATTTTCGAATGTAACCAAAGATGCTAGATAAGAAACTCTGTGTAACGTCCTGGGCATGGGCTAAATAAGTACTGCCTGCCTGTTCTGTACATTACAATGGCGTAGCACGGAGCACAGACAATGCAGTGTTGACGGCAGAGTGGCACAAACAGACCTAATAGGTAGTACACATAGTAATGTATACTGACAAGTCGTACTTGAAGTTGTCGTCTAGTGTGCCAAGGGTGGTATCTGATGAAAGCTTGATATAAGACCAAGACAAAAAACAGGTACACTACGTACAGTAGCCTACATTATATGCGCGTATTATACACCCCCAACTTTGTATTATTACCGATGCGTTAGCTCAGAAAACTGATTGGCTGATGGGTTGCCTATAATCATTATATTTAGCTTTACTATGACATGCGTACATACATACACACATATTACCTCCCTAGGTAGACACACACAAGACATATAACACCAAAAAAGAAAAAAACCGGTTATGTGAAAACTAATAGGAACCCTTCATGCAACCTTAGGTCGTCTAGCCCAAACTACATAGTACCAGCATTTTCCATTAGCTCAAATTCTTAAACAACACATAAGAGTAAAATATGAGTGAATAATGATGTCAAAGTGTCAAGTGACCTAGGTACGGTAACCGATTTGTCTACCTCTTGCAAAGGATTTGACCTAATTTTAGTAGACAACACATGTGCGTTCCATTCCATTTTATTTAGTTGTTACGTCACCTTCATCCTCAGACAGACAGAGAGCATGGGAATTTACTCGTTCTCATTCTCACCTAATGCAAGGTGGTAAATTAACAAGCAGGCTAGTGAGATCCCTTTGAGCCGCTTTAAGCGGCTGTCAGCCCAGCCCTGTACGCCAAGCCCTACCAAGACAGCCCAGTTCCCGAATGTGGTCACAGCTCGGAGGGAACGGGAAAAAAGGCGGCAAGGGTGTTGCCAGGAGGAGGGGAGGTACAGTACCTAGTCCAAGTGGAGTAGTACTATTTGGTCAAGCTGGCAACTGATAGCCGCCTGGTAGGCAGGGTAGGTAGTCCTGGTCGCCCCACGATTTGGGATGATAAGACCCGTAAACAGTGCCAGGGGTTTGTGACATGGATGGATGATACGATCTGTGATCTAGTCTATAACCCCGTAGGATGCTGCCATTCGTAAATCGGCCGATCGAAGATTATTACACCAGGTAATCCGCATTCACGCAGTCACGGCCTTTGCACAAGCAGCCAAGGCACAGCCTATAGCTTTGTACGTAAATATATTCAGGTCACACTCTATGGCATAGCGACGATTACTCAAGCCCAAGACATAATCCGCCAATTCATCTACATCTTTGCACTTTCACGACCTTCCCGTTACGATGTGGCCTTTCCGATGCGCCCAGACACTGGTTCTTCTCAGTCTTTACGCACCTGCACGCAAACGTGAGGTCGCAAAGCTTTCCTACTGGCTTGCTCGGGATCCCAAGATATGGGTCCCGAGATATGGGATTCCCGACCTTTATTTGGCCAGTGATTCCTAAATCGGACTCTTTGTTACCATTACTCAGCCGAGCTCCTTACGAACTCCTGGAAAAGAATAGGGCCTGGGTGGATCTCGGGTACGATACACGTGGTAGGTATATCTTCCATATTCTTACTCACTGAGCTATCATCTCTTCCCGCCACGTGATGCCAAGGATTCGCTTCTCGGTGGGAGGATCAAGGAGAATGCCGTGATATCCTGCTACCTAGTCGATGTCAACGCACACTATTCCCTAAGAAGGAAAAAATGGAAAAGGACAACAGGATATCGGGTACGTACCTTGGGCTAGCAGAGTGTGTATGTAAGCGACTTACATGCATACGTACATATACATACACTAGGGTAGCTATATGCGGGGTTCCATCTCTCATCCGCCGCCTATTCTTTCTGTTGTAAGCTTATAGAGACGGGTAGTAGCCGCTATAGTGGTGTAACTGTACCCCTAAATCCTTAAAATAATTACCGTCAACAAGTATTACCGGACGGCATGAGACGGTTCATCCTCTCAGCTACACTAGCTGATTAGTACAGCAGTAGCGTGATGTTTTTCAAGCCTTTCCGACCCAATTTAAGCTCCCTAGTGTGGGGGTGTAGCTGGTCGTGCCATACCTCCGAAACTTTTAGCCGTGAATCCTTCAACTAGCGAGAATTTGTTCGGACCCGATGACGAATTATTTATGAATACCTAGGTACACTAAGTGTCAGCAGCATTCAATGTACCTACTGTGGATGCTTTGAATATCTCGATCCCTCCCCCCATTTTGGTCCAGTTCCAATATTCTCATCAATAATCTATAATTTCAAGTATCATACTATAACACATTGCAGATATGTGGTTACAATTAATACTGACACGAATTTTGTTGATTTATTGTTTTTCGAGGGATATCAGAACGTTGAATCTATCTTTGAGCCTCAGATGATTATTCATTGATACTACATATAATAGCAGCTGTGTGGGTCTGAAGAATCTTATTTACCTAGGGCAGAAGACATCACCTCCGAAATTGGGGGCTACAAGACATTTATTCATTGCAAAGAGCAGCATTCTTGATTTATCATTGTTGGAATATAAGGAAAAACTAGGAAATTACAGACGAAATTGTCAATCTATATATACTGACAAGTTCTCGCGGTCCATATAACATGTCGTGCAGATACCTCAAATCCCCTAGTCATGGCCGAACCCAGAAGTCATGTGACTCTTGATGCTTAGCCGAAATATCAACAAATACCTAACTAAACAACAGTAACTTATCATAGTAAAACCTCAAAACAGGTCCTTTAAGATACCTGGGTAGGAAATAAATAAACAAAATATGACCAAACCCTCAACTTTTTTTTTTCTTAAAAATTAAATTAAGAAAAAAGACATTTTTACCGCCTCTAATGATACACCTTTTATACACGCTTGTTCTGAGAACCTTATCTCCATGACTGCAGGGCGTTACTACTGCCTTGACCACCTGCGCTCGCTGCATCGGCCCCAACTGTGGCATCCTGAGATGCTAAAAAGTATTCAAAGCCATGTGCTTTGATAGACCCGATCCACTTGACAATCGGCACATGATTGAAGTTTCCATGTTCTTTCTGCTCTTTGAGATATGTTGTCAGCTCGTCCATAGTGATGGAGATGCGACTCTCATAATGCGTGAATTTGGTTGCTTTGTTAGCCTCGCTCTCAAGCATAGAGCTGCTAAGCCATTCCGCAACCTGATCGGCTGGGATCATGTCGAGACGACCACCCCACCCGCTGGCTTCGGGCATGAGGCCTGTCGCATCAACGCATTGGGCAAATCTGCTGAGCACATATTTCGGTGCGGACTCCTGCTGCATCGCGGGGAGGAAACGGTAGATGAACGACGGGACTCCGAGGCTCTCTTGGGACCGCTCTAGGATCCGCTCACTGGCCCAACGCGATGCGACATAGCCGTTGCTCCCGTCCGTAGGCGGCACGTGGCTAGCCGCCGAGGCGGCAGTTGCTATACTGCCACGAGGTAATACACCTATCGTTGAGATGTAATGGATGGGGATTTGCCGAGGCGCAGCTAGCTTGACTAGCTCCTTCGTTGGGAGGACGTTACTAGGGCGGAGCACGTTGTAGTTGTCCCAGAAGGACCGTGCACCGCCCATATGGATTATCACGTCAACTTCTCCAGCTAACGTCCGGAACTCGTCTTCCGAGAGCCCGAGAAGCGGCAAGGATAGTTCGCCCCGGTAGTACTTGACTTTGTTGGAAGTATTCAAAATTCTACCTTGCTTCTCTCTGACAGCCACGCAATGGATTACATCGACGTCGGGCCTGGAAATCAGTTGTGGGAGGAGATATTTTGAAAGATATCCTGTCCCGCCAGTCACAAATACGCTCTTGCCTTGACCCTTATTGGCTGTTACCGGAATATTTTTGACGAGGCTAGGTATCTTTGGCGGAGCCGTCTCCTGTTCCCAGTCGGTCGGCTCAACAACGGAACTTTCTTCAACCTTGTGTGCCATCTGTCCAAGTGTGTTGGCACCTAGGAGCTCGACAAGGGGCACGGCGACACGAAATGTGGAACGGATCCGTTGTTGAAGGCGAATGACTAGGAGGGAGTTACCACCGACGAGGAAGAAGTTAGTCAAAGGGCCGATCTCGAAGCCAAGTGCTTCTATGCTCTTCCCAAGGACCTCTTGCCATACCACCTTCAGCTGAAGCATGGTCTCCGTAAGCTCTACATCTTGAGAGGTGTTCTGTATTTTTTTGGGTAGGGGCAGTTTCTGGACAGCTTTTCGATCTACTTTAGAATGGTTGGTGAGGGGAAGCTGCTCAAGGGGGACTGCTACAACGGGGATCATGTACTGGGGAACCGGGAGATTGGTCAGGAGATGCTCTAAGAAGTCCTCCTTGTCGGCGATATCATGGTTTGGCGAAAAGACGACATGAGCTACTAGAAACTCGGGGTCACCTTGACGTAGTGTGACCACCGCTTCGTTCAATGCCCCACCGGCGGCTGCAACGATATTGCTCTCGATGTCACTGAGCTCGATGCGAAGACCTCTGATCTTAACTTGGGTGTCGCCGGCCATGCGATTGTGGAAAACCATTTCACCCCTTTCGTTCATGTGGCAAATATCACCGGTCCGGTACATACGTGTCCAGCCACTGGCGATATCTTCTGGGGTCGCAAACGGGTTCGGCACAAAGTGTTTGTTTGTTAGCTCCTCATTCTTCAAGTAGCCTCGGGATACGCCGGCGCCACCTATACAAAGTTCTCCGGGCATGCCTACTGGCAGTGCTTTTAGCTTCTCGTCCACGACAAGTACGTTATAGTTCGGCAACGAATAACCGCAAGGCATGCGACCGCCGGTTTCTAGCACTTCCAGAGCCTTCTTGTCGGTGTATGGAATTTCCATTTTGGTCGATGAGATAGAAATCTCAGTCGGGCCATATGAATTGAAGACATGTAAGTTCTTGAGACCTAAAGCAGCGAATTCTTGCGTAACTGTCGTGGTCAGGTTCTCGCCGCCACCAAAAGCAAAGTGCCAAGCAGACGCCTTCCGGAGGTGTTCACCACCATACTGCATCCAAAGCATGTACTCGGATGGCGTGGCCTTGGTATACGTGATTGAGTGCTGATGAATGATTTGAGTAATCTCGATAGGGTTCCCTCGTTTCGTCCAAGGAACCACGTACACCATGCCACCGTTGACTAGACCTGTGTACATTTGGTCGGACGAATGATTGAATGTGAAAGCGCTCTGCTGTAACACACGCTCTGCACCTAGCTTCCACATCTTAGTATAGCCCTCGATCTCATTCCGAAGGCCTGAGTGTGTCACCACGATGCCTTTTGGCGTGCCCGTCGAACCGCTAGTGTAGAGGATTGCAGCCGGTGCATTTGGATGCGACAAGTTTGCAATACTTATTGAGGCTCTGGGTCCAAGAGAAGACACATCTATGACGGTGGCGTCGCTCACACCAAGTTGTGGTGCATCGACCAAAGTATCAGCATCTACGAGGACTGCTTTGGGTTCACAGTCCTTTGCTACAGCTGCCAGGCGTGGAATGGGGTTACGGAGGTCTAGAGGCACGTATATAGCGCCAAGGCGCATGATGGCGAGCATAGAGCATGGCCAATCAGCAGTCGCTTGCTCAAAAACCAGCACTCGAGAGCCAGGGACGACTCCGACATTTTTCAAGCTCTCTGCAATTGCTTCGATACGATTTATCATTTCGGAATATGTGAGAACATTGTCATTTCCGTCCATGAGCGCAATTTTGTCCGCATTCTTCAAGGCGACCTGGTCAATCCGGAGAGGAAGGGTTTGAGGCCAGTCGGAGACTAGTCTCGGACCGCGGCCGATCTGGACGCCTCTTGTGAGCTGGGTTTCGCTGAACAGAGGTATAGCATTCAGAGCAAGTGATGGGTCATGTGTAAGTATGTCGAGGAAGTGCCGGAAGGTGTCCAGCAGTAGGTTTGTTGCCGTAAGATCGTAAAGACTTTTCTGTGCTCGAAGCATAATCACCGCATCTGTAGGGCTCTCTGTAACGTCCAATGTAATGTCGTACGCTGTCTTCCCGGTGTTGACCTCTTTCATTTCGAACTGGCAATTCCCAAATGGGTGCTTTTCCTGGGCACCCTGTCTGTAGTCGACAAATGCTTGGAAGAAGGGGCTATAAGATGAGTCGCGTGTCACATTCAACTCAGACAACAGGACATCAAATGGTAGACGTGATGTTCCAAGCGCCGCATAGGCCGTGTTCCGAGCCTCAGATATAGCATCGGAAAACTTCTGATTTTGTTGGCGGCGGAATCGCAACGGGAGCAGGTTTAAGAAAAACCCAATACTGCCCATTACGTCGCTGTCGTTGCGAGCAGCATCAGCAATGCCAATGGTCAAGTCTTGTGCATCGGTAAATGAAAATAGCATAGCTTTGAAGACAGCTAGGTAGAAATGGAATGGCGTGGATCGGTTGGCTTTTGAGATAGCTCTCATTCGTGTAGCCACTTCAGGCTCAAGTCGGAAATCCACCTGATGGGTGTCAAATTCTTTCATAGGAACTCTAGAACTAGTTCTAGCCATGGGAAGCAATGGTAAGACCGGGAGCTGTTCGCCATCTGGGAACACATTGCGCCAGTACTTCAGTTCCTCGCTCATCTTCCCCCTCTCATAAGCCTGCCTCTGGGCTACCGAGTACTCTGCGTACTGACGGGGAGCGGGCCCGAGAGATTCGCCATTATAAGCCTTTTCCAAGTCGGATATAAAGACTTGTAAGCTTACGCCGTCCATGATGATATGGTGATGGTACATGAGAAGGTAGTGGGATGATGATGAAAGTGTCAGGAGAACCAGACGTAATAGTTCGCCACTCTCCATGTCGAGATCACTTGTTCTCAGCTTTTCGTACTCGACAGAGACGTCGTCTACTGAATTTATCTTCCTACAAACTAGCTGAACTGGGGAGACGGAAAGAATTTTCTGGTTCGCCTGGGCCGCGTCAGTCTCGTCTGCAACAAAGCATGTTCGTAGTGATTCATGTCTAGCAGCGACCAGACGAGTGGCCCTCTCTAGATCGCTGACATGTAGGTTGCCCGTAATGTGGTAGTAGTAGGCCACATTATGTGTCCTCTGGTTCTCTAGCAACTGCTGGAGAAACCAAAACCGAGACTGTCCCAACGATATGGGCACGGTCTTCACAAATCGTCGGGGCAGGGTCTTCGCCGCTGGTGCAGGCGAGGGTTGGACGGGAAAATAGGAAGCAGACGTACCGTTGGCCTTCTTGGAGTCTGAGATATGCTCATCAGACACAACGGACGCCGCTGATGATAGGGAGCTTGATGATTCTGGCTGTCCGGGCGTGTAAACTGGGTTTGACGAGGTCGTGAGATCATCCGTCGAGGAAGAACCCGACTCGGAACTTCCGCTCTGGTTCTCAGCCTGAAGCTGAGGCTCTAACTTCACTGGAAGTTGGAAATTTGGGTTCTTAGTCTCGGCTGGCTTCGGGGGCTCAACATTCTCCGCCCCAATGCCGGCAAGGAGCTCCTCGGGTAGCTTCTCCAATGCTCCTCGGCATAGCTCAGCTGGGGATGCTCCTCCAACTACCTTGAGAACTGGAATATCTACCTTCAACTCTTTGAGGAACCACGATCGAACTTCAACCGCAACCAGTGAATCAATACCAAGTTCGACGAGGGGAGCGTCTTGGTCGATTGGCTGATCGCCTAGCTGAATGATGACCCTCAATTTTGCTGAGAAGCATTCTGTGTGTACTAGGGTTAGTATTGTATATTCAACTCTTGTCTTCAGTTTCATTCGACCACTCACCTATTAGGATATCTAGAGCTTGTTCCTTCGTACCGGCCTTCCCTACTTGCTGGCTGACAGGCAATGAGGTCTTTTTACCCTGGTCACCGGATTCTGCCTCTATAGTTCTCTTTTCGATGACGCAATGAGAGAAAAGGGGGTTGGTGAACCACGGGCCCTTAATGTCTTCATCCTCACCGAAATCGCGGACCCCCATTGTAACGACAGCTTCAGGGAGCTCTGAATTGTCTCTTGGGTCTGGGAAACCAGCTTGGATAGTTTCGGCGAACGCCTGGCGCAGATCTGTCTCGCTGATGGCTTGGATCCCAAGCCCAATTAACTGGTCTCGAACAATCTGACCTACAGTTTCGATGTATCCGATACCAACTACACGGCCAATATCAAAGGTCGAGGCTGCAAGGCCACGTCTGCGCCTTTGTCGGGCAAGGCCATTGAGATAACCGTTGCCTGCTGCGTATAGGGACTGGCCTGCATTTCCGACGACACTTGATACAGACGAGAACATAACGAAGAAGTCCAGATTGTCATCGCGGAAGGCGTCTTCCAAATTGTTAGCGCCTTCAACCTTGGGTGCAAGAATCTCCTGCATCTTGGTCGCTGTCATTCTCAAATACAGAGAATCGTGGAGGACCATGGCTCCGTGCGCAACACCAGCAATTGGAGGGCAGGTTGCTTTGATTTCCTCAACGGCACTGTCAACGCTCTGTTTCTTAGTGACATCCATAGAAAGCACCTTAACGGTTGCGCCCGTGCCATGGAAAGAATTGAGCCATCTTGAGTCAATAGCAGGGCGACGACTCGTTAGAACCACGCATCCTGCTCCATTTGATACCATGAACTCGCAAAGCGACTGTCCGAGTCTTCCACTAACACCAGCGAGGACATACGTCTTGTCTTTGGAAAAGAGGCGTACAGCCTCTATAGGGCGCACCAGTGCCTTCACAAGGCCATCAGAAGGCCAGTGAATTGCACAAGTCAACGGATACGATGTAGATGGGTCATATACTTGGTCAAGCTGCACAACTAAATCCTGGACTTGTGCCTGAGGAGAAGACAGTGCAGTGGAAACGGCATCTTCAAGCTGATCCCTTAAACCTGCTTGATCATAAAACGGGCGAAGTGAGAATTGGTTTTGGAAAAGGACAGAAGAGTCAATTCCCTTGCAATTGGATGGTAGTGAATGAATAATTCGGAGAGTTAGAGGGCTAGCTTTAGGAGATGAAGATGACGCTGTCGTCAAGTCGAGGAAATGCGAAGGTGCTATTTGCTGCAGGACTTTCCGAATAGCATGTTGAGGCTCGCGTGCACTCAGTTTAGTCCATGGCAGGTCTCGAGCATCGTCAAAGATATCCGCATCATGTGTGAAAGTGACGCGAATTGCTTTGGAAACAGCGCGACGTGATAAGGCTGAGGCGAGGAACCGATCTTTGCCTGAGCCGTGAACTAGTAAGTTGCTCCCTGGAGGTACATAGTTGACCAGCCTCTGTGCAAACAGCTCGCTAGCAACGGTGACTAGCAAGCTGTCTGCTGACATGTTATCGCCAGAAGCCACTACACTTGCAACTGGGACTCTCTCGCTCGAGTTCGTTGTTGAGATAAGAACAGTAAAGTTTTTTTCTATTTCGTTTGTGTTAACACCAAGGAACAAGTAGGTGCCATCAACGATATGGAGTGCTGTCAAACTCGAGCTCGAGACCCTGAGAGGAGTACCTTGTTGGCCTTGAAGTTTAGCCACGGGTCCAACTTCGACCAAAAAAAGAGGTAAACTAGTGGATAGAGGTGAAATTGCGATATTTGTCTTCAATACAGGCATTTGCCTGGAGAGGACTCGTCTGGCTGAGTTTAGCCTAGCATTCTGGTCGACATTTTTCATGAGTCTGGGAAGCTTGAGCTTGCCATTGTCAAGTAATACCTCTTGTTCTTTTGACCACATTATTCGCTTGTCATTCAGACTAACTTCCCATTCATCTAGGGCATATAGTCGTAGAAGATGCTCGGCGATAGATTTGGATACGTTGTCATGTTTCAGATCGGAGACATCAAGGTTGTTCAAGCTCATGTGGTTTGCCTCGACGCGGAGTACGCGGCTGAATGCAATACTTGCCATATGGTACGGTTGGTCAACTAGGGCTCCCTGAGTGATCCATAGGAGATGCTTAGCCTGGTCCGCAACTCGTTTAATACCTTCCATATTTTCTTCGGTGATTTCCTTGAAAATAGGAGCATCGATGTCCACTAAGTTGATAAAGGTGCTCATAGGAGGCAGAGCTCGAGCCTCCGCCTCACTTGGAAAGCCCTCGAGGACGGTAACCTCACCGCAGAAACGCTCCAGATGCTCTGAAAGCTCCTCTGAGAGACGGGAAGTCTCAAGAGATCCGTTACCTAGGATGACGAGGCTGTCGATAAAGACTGATTTGGCAGACTTTGATGAGGTAAGGGGTCGTCGCAAGAATTGCACACGATCATCGACAGCCTGTGAAGCGATAATGGATGCCGGCCATGCCACCGCATGGATTTCGGGCGTGATAGCATCAATACCCGCGAAGCCTGCCTCGCGTAGCTTCGCATTCCAGGTCCTGGGGGAGACAATTGGCGCCAATTTCCTACCATCATCGACACCGAACCACCAACCAGGAAGGGTACCGAAGATCAGACTACTACGGAGGGGGTTTGGATTCGTGAGCTCTAGCAGCAGAAGGTAACCTCCAGGCTTCAGCAACTGTCTCGTATTCACCAGTGTCGTATGGAGGGAGGGGGTGGCGTGCAGGACGTTGGATGCGATAACAATATCATACGAGTTTGGCTCGAACCCTTGAGATGCTGGTGACTTCTCCACATCTAGGGTCGTGAAGGTCATCTTGTCGCTGTAGGCTTTGAACAGTTCCTCAGCATGGCCAAAGAAACCGACTGATATGTCAGTGTATGTGTAGGAGGACATTTTGTGCCCGATAGCTTCAAGGATAGATTTGGTCGCTCCTCCTGTTCCGGCACCGATTTCGAGGATTTTAGCATGTGGATAACGATGAGTGATCTGCTTGACCATCCTTGCTAAGAATCCATTGTACTGTTGGGCTCCAAGGCAGTACTTGTAATGGTTATCAAGTAGGTTGTCGCGCATCATGTGCTCGAGGATCGTGGTCTCGCCGCGTACCGAGGCTGGAATGTTCTCGCCAACGGCTGCGATCATCTTGATATCAGTTTCCTCGGAGAGTTGGTCGATCAGCGCCTTGATGTCTTCAGGGTTATCTTGAGACCATTCTCTCTTGACAGTCGCATGTTTCCCGCTAGATGCAGTGGAAAGCACATGATTAACCCAGTTGCGAAGATGCAAGAAGTGTGGCTGGCTCTTATTCCAGTCATCATCCGTGAGTTCGGAATCCCACTTGCGAACATAGTAATAGCACAACCTCTCGCAGGCAATACCGAGTTCGATTTCACGGGGAGAAGGATGCACTCCTTCTGTTACAGCAGCTCCGTCTGGCAGTGCAACATCGAATTTAGTTGACGTGAACATCACACGGTCATCTGCCTCCGTAGCAGGGGCGAATGGTTTGATAACCAAGTCCTCAACCTGGATCATGCCATGGTGGCCATCTTCACTGAAAAGATCGACGCATCCCAAGAATGATTCTGACGCATTGTTCAGTACAGAGGATACTGGTACTCGAGACCCGGAAGTAGGCTGCATAGCGCACACCTCTGGATTGATTCGAATACTTCGTATGGCTGTTGGTACATGAAGAGACCAAAGATGGTCATCCCCAGGTGCTGAGTATGCAAGAATTGATGCTTGGAAAGCAACATCAAGCGTACTCGGGTGAACCAAGTACACATAGGAATCAGGATCCAAGTAAGCATATGAATCTATTTCACCAACAAGGTAACCCAGCCTACGCTGCGCCGACGACAGTGTCCTGAATGGCCCAGTGTAACCGTAACCTAACTGAGCAAGCGATGAGTAGAAGAAATCAATATTGACTGGGTACATGTTGTAGTCTTCAACTGGTGTGCAGGCCAGCGCATCGAGCCTTGGGGCGCCGAACTTGATTTTGAGAGTTCCTGAGGCCACAAGCTCCATATCTGACTTTGATCCTGTGCTTACGACCTGTACAGCGTAACAGGAGAAATCGGCAGTGGTTATTTTGTCGAGATGGTGCTGAATTGTTGATAACGTAACAAGAGTCTCGACTCCTGAGATGTCACCATCCTCAAACGCAATAGCTCTGGGGAGAGTCAGGTCATTGAGCTCAAATAGTTCAACCGGCTTATCTGCTGCGAGACTTCGGCCTGCTTCTAGAGCCATGGCTACGTAACCCGCTGCCGGAAAGACAGTTTGGCCTTGTAGTTGATGGCCATTGAGCCACGGGATCTCAGACACCTTGAGCACATTCGACCAACGCATGTCGCGGGGATTGGAATCCAGAGACAAAAGTCCCAGCAATTCATGACCGGGCTTAGATTGCCCACGCATCTTTCGAGACCTGCGGGACTCGCTCCAGTGAGTTCTGGTATGGTTCCATTGGTATGATGGCAAATCAATCACCAGCTGTGGTCGTCGCAAGGAAGAAGTTACAGTCTTTTCATAAGACTGGAAGTCGACTGACTGGGCACCGAGCTGCATCCATGCGAAGCCAAGTGCATCCGAGAATGCCTCGACATCGTTCTGGCCACGGCTAAGTACGCCTGTATACGGAATGGCATTTGATCGCACCTCAGCAATGTTCTGTGCAGCGGGGCCTTTGAGTGCGGGGTGAGGTCCGACCTCGACAGCGAGGGCGATCCTATCGTCAGCAGCGACAGCATTCTTGATGGCCTCTGAAAATAGGACTGCATTTGTCATGTTATCCCTCCAGTATTCTCCTGCTAGCTCTGGGACAGCGCCCATCGGCTTATTACTAGGAACAACACTGGAGAACCAGGCGCAAGTATTGTTTGGCTCTTTCGTGACTTGGACTCCGCAAGCTTGTAGAGACTCTACATACGGATCACCACACGGCAGCATGTGAGGAGAGTGATAGGCTGTGTCCACCTTAAGAAGCCTTGCAAACTTCTTTTCCTCATCGAAGACTTTCTTAGCATGAACAACAGCATCGGCGTCTCCTGACAAGGTCACGCTGGCGGGAGAGTTATGAGCAGCAATGGCCAGACGGCCCTTAAATGCACGAAGGTTTACAAGATCTGATGCATCTTCCCACGAAGTGCCGACTGCAAGCATAGCTCCCTTCTGGTTGGTGCTGCTGTTACCAGCTAGGCGAGCATATAATCCACGATAGTAAGCGATGCGGATAGCATCACGGGCCGAAAGGAAGCCAGCAGTGTACGCGGCGGCAATCTCTCCGGAAGAATGACCAATGACAGCTGAAAAGCTGATACCAGCCGTCTTCAAAAGATCAACCAGAACGATCTGGATAGCGGTACATAGGGGCTGAGAAAGAGCGGCTTCTCCAATGCGGGAAGTATCAACTCCCGCAAGCATCTCCTTCTTAAGACTCCACTGGGGACGATCAGCAGGCGGCAAGGTGGCAAGTGAATCCTCGAGAGTCTCGATCTGCTTGCGTACGAAGTCAGACGAACGGATTAATTCGGCGCCCATGGCTGGCCACTGGGCACCTTGCCCGGTGAAGACACCAATTAAAGGAGCAGTCGCGGTTCCTGGCCTAGACTTGGTGCCAATTGTCGTTCCGGGCTTCTCCTTGAATAGCGACAGCTTAGTGTCGATCTTTGATACCAACTGGTCAATAGTTAGGGCAGAAAAAGCTGCCTTAATCGGGAACTGACTTCTGCGATTCTGCAGAGTCCAAGCCAGATCAGACAAGTTAATGTCATTACGGGCCTTGAGATGGTCGGAGTAAGCCTGCAATTGTCCAACCAAGGTGGCTTCAGATGTTGCTGAGAAAACGAATGGAGTAAAGGGCGTGCTATCTCCAACACTCGTTGCAGGTGGGACTCCCATATACTGCTCCAGAATTGCGTGGGCATTGCTACCACCGAAACCTGTACACGTTAAAGAATGTTAATTACAGAATATCAACATGGGAAGGGTAAAGGCCTTTCGCTAAAAGATGAAGTCACGAGTTCACTTACCGAAACTGTTCACACTAACACGTCGAGGGGTACCTTCAAGTAGTGCCGGCCACGGTGTTAACTTGGTTGCCACTTGAATACCCTTATAAAAAGGTTCAATGTCAGGGTTCAGGCGATTAAATAAGAGATTCGGTACGATAGTTCCTTTCTGGATGCTGGCAGAGCCTTTGAGCAGACCCGCCAGACCCGCAGAACCCTCAAGATGGCCGATCACTGTCTTGACTGATCCCACATACAGGGGTGTGTCAGTCTGAGCGAAGTTGCGACCCAGAGAACGGTAAATCGCCTCTGCTTCCCTTGGATCTCCAGCTTTGGTGCCGGTTCCGTGTGCTTCGAAGAACTGGGGACGGTCTGCGGGGTTGTTCTCTGGATCAAGCCCGGCTCTCGCATATGTTTGGCGAATGAGAGCAGCTTGCGCATCCGTACTCGGCATTGTTATGCCGCTAGTATGGCCATCCTGGTTGGTTCCGGTCTCACGGATGATGGATTCGATGTGATCACCATCCGCAATAGCATCACTCAGCCGCTTCAAGATGACAGCCGCTACACCCTCTCCACGAGCGTAGCCATCTGCATCGGCATCCCACATACGTGAGCGGCCGGTAGGCGAAAGCATACTCAACTTGCTTTCGACTATAAACGTCTCGGGGTTCAGGATCACCTGAGTTCCGCATGCTACGGCGACACGGGACTCCCCAGTACGCAGGGCTGTTACTCCCTGGTGCACTGCTATAAGACTAGATGAACAAGCTGTGTCTATAGTCATGCTTGGGCCATGCCAATCAAAGAAGTAAGAGACACGATTCGATATGATAGCTCGGTTAGTTCCCGTCGCGAAGTATTTTGGGATGGTGTCGAGGTCACGGATCCCGGTGTCGGCGTAGTCAACACTCATGGTACCCGTATACACGGCCGTGTCAGATCCACGTAGTTCCTCAAGCCTATGACCTCCCCTTTCTAGGGCTTCGTATACTGTTTCCAGTAAAATTCGCTGCTGTGGATCAATAGAGTCGGCCTCGTTGGGGTTGATATTGAAGAAGCCGGCGTCAAACAATCGTACATCTTCCTGAAGGAAATACGATTGTCGAACGTTGGTGGTTCCATGATGGCTGCCATCTGGATGATAGAACCTGGTTGTATCAAATCGATCTTTTGGAATGTCCTGACACAGATCGGGGGGAGTCTCAAGCAATTTCCATAGAGTTGAAGGCGAGTTTGCTCCCCCAGGAAAACGGCAAGCACTGCCCACTATAGCGATAGGCTCAGACTGTCGAGAGGCCATTGTAATGGTATTTGGTATGTGGGTTAGGTGATTTGAAGGAAGAAAACCAGGTTCCAAGTCAAAAGAATGGAACGCAAAGCACAGCCTCTGTTCCCTTAGAGCAATCACGTAAAGTAGTAGTTCTTTGAGGGCAAACAGCTCTTAGTTGAGGTCTCTGACAGACTTTAAGATACATATGCGACATCCCCAGTGATAGTTTATGATCTATATACATACTGATCATATTGTTGAACCTTCAGCTATTGCCCAACTATTTTTAGCCACTCTTACTGTTGCCAATAACCGATATCTTGCCTCGGCCGATGTAGATGGGAGAGCAGAGCCGCCAAGAAATTCTAGAACTCCACGCGGTTGTTTTCCGCAAATCGTTCGCCATGTCACATTCAAGTTAGAATCAAGTAGGACTCGTTGATTGACGTCGTAAGGGCCGTGATGTCCTTGGTGTGTCCCGGAAGGATTGTTCTTTTGATCAAACCAAGTAGATCCTGAGTTTATGAGGCACCGGCATACCTCCGCAATGGCAGGAAAGACATTTTACCAATTAAACAGACATATTTCATTGAAACTAATTTCTAATTGCTTGCCTAGGTAGGTACATAACATGTATTCTAAATCACTCTGACATCATCTAGGAAGCTAAGAATTTAGGACCCATCATCCTAATACCAGATACAAGCACCTAGACCGGTCCCTGGATCTGACAGGATCATTTATGTTATCGCATAAGCTGGGATCCGATTCTCCTCGGAATTCGGCGATCCTTCTTCAAGTAACACACGGCCGAACGATTCGGGAAGAGATATGCCTCGTCCGGATTACTACTCTCTTTTGCTTACTGATGGTCGTATAAGGAATTTACTTTATATTTCATGTCAACAATTACATAAGCATCAGATAATAGACGAAGCTAGATCATACATAGTATACTTTTCCCACGCTCCTAGTATATATACTTTTTTCTTTTCTTTAACTCCTCTCTGCCCCATTTTCACGAAGTTGAACAAAGTCATTTTGATCCATTATCACTTTTTTCATTTAGTCGACTCCAACATCAAGATGCCCGCTGCCGATCCCATCACCACCCTGCCTCCGACGCGAAAGGCCATCGTGGCATTGAGTGCCGGGAAGTTGGTCTTCAAGACCGATGAGTGCATGCCAGCCTTGCGCCCTGACACCGTAATGGTGAAGGTGGCAGCGGTTACTATCAACCCATCGGATGCCAAATTTCTTGATTACAGCCCAGCTCCGGGAGCGATCCATGGCACCGATTACTCGGGTATAATAGTAGCACTAGGTGAAAATGCCATCGCATCGGGAAAACTATCTGTCGGAGATCGTGTTGCAGGTATGGTGCACGGCATGAACAAGCTGGTTCCTGAAGTCGGCGCTTTCGCCGAGTATATTATTGCAACGATCCACACGTTGTTGAAAATTCCCGACCACATGAGCTTCGAAGAGGCAGCTACCTTGGGACTTGCAGTGGGAACCGCAACCTTTGGCCTCTTCAGCCAATTGCGTGTGCCCGCAATGCTCGAGCAACTCACCTCCGGTGGTGTGGACGAGGAAAACCGTGAGTTTGTGCTAGTCGCGGGTGGAAGTACAGCTACGGGTGCACGTGCCATTCAACTTCTTAAGCTGTAAGTGTCCACTGATGACGAGGGTTTACACACTCGTTTCACTCGTCTTAGGACTTTAGTGCATAGCTAACGATAATATCACAGTGCCGGGCTCCGCCCAATTGCAACTGCCTCACCATCCAAATTCGACTTGGCATACCGCTTCGGTGCCGAGAAGGTCTTTGACTACCACAGCGAGATGTGTGCTGCTGACATCCGTGAATACACGGGAGACCAGCTAGCATACGCATTCGACTGCGTTGCAGAAGCAGACACTACTCAACTATGTTATCGCTCCATGGGCCGGGCTGGTGGTCGGTATGTTACTGTTGAGCCCTTCCGTGAAAACGTCGCCAAGACGCGCGCTTTGACCATTGAACCGTCGTGGTTGATGGCCACGTCGATTTTTGGAAACAAGATAGCCCTAGAGGGGGCATTCGCTAGAGAAGCACGACCTGATTATCGCGAATTTGGAGAGAGGGCCTTTGCCGCCGTCCAGATCCTTCTAGACCGCGGCTTGATTGACACGCATCCAATAAAAGCAATGCCTGGAGGCTGGAATGGTGTCATGGCCGGTGTTGACATCATACGCGGCCAACCTCCGTCCGGTTACAAGTTGGTCTATAGAGTATTGTGAAGTGGATAATTTGTATAGTTTTATTCTTAGTAAAGCAAAGGTATGCTCTTTAAAGAAAATAGAATTGCAACCTTATGTATTGGAAGATCTATGAAATTAAACCTTTTCACTTCATATATTTGTTTGTGCTTCCCTAAGGCGGGTTGTCTTTGCATCTAATATCCCTTAACGACTCTCTACCGCTATCTATACCAAAGAACCGTTGAAGGCAGATACATCAAGGAATACTTACTATCCTATAAAACGAAAGTGTAAGTAGTATTTGGCTTACAGAATGTATTAGCTACGTAGACAGCTTAAGCAATGTGAATAATTTGAATTTTTAAGATTTACACCAAAAACGGCGTGATCCTATTGAATCACCACAATATAGAATATAAACAGATCATTACATCTATACAATTAATTTCAATCTCGAAGAAGACGTTCCATGAGTTGAGTCGACGTGGTGATAGTAGCTGCGAGAAGCTGAAGAGGCTAAACTTAGTCCAAAAACATAACAAAAAATACTGTTTGTATGTAAACAAGCGATGCTGTTCTCCGTGGCCACCCGAGTAGCTCGGTATTTTGCAAAAAAAAAAAAAAACCCCAAAAAACCCCCATAATATTTACCTTCACCTGGGGGCTACCTTATGACAGTAGTCAATGGTTCAATTGTTTTTGCTATTACTTAAGTACCTAGACAGATAACGGGAAACGCGTAGATCCGTTAAGGGGAGGATAAGTAGATAGGGATCCGGTATTGGTCAAAGTCAGTAATAATAATGATATATTGATTTGTAAAACGCGACAACTAAACGCATTCTACTACTTGACTCGAATAAGTGTACATCATATTTGTGATGAGTAAGATACATTGCCTTCTTTTTTTTTAAACCCATCAATGGCACGATTGACGTGCATGAAAACCGCCGACATCTCTATTATTAGTTACCACGATAGATCTGTTTGCTTAACCATTGTTCATGAAGGATTCTCCCCGCCAACCTTACAGGAATACTCGCGTGAGGTATGCAAGATGGCCATCCCCGACACGGCCGAGGGGATTTTGTATGCCAAGAGTCGGCCGATCGCTGACACATACATTAACTTCTCCTGACTGTAAATACGGGTATTACTATAGCTCAAGTAAGGCGACTTTGCACTATTTCCTTCACTTGGACGCGTTGGTTGTCAAGAAATAACACCCGCTTCCATCAGTCTGAAAATTTTGGATACAGTTTCATTCGCATTCATACATACGACCTAATCTTGAGGCATCACTCACAATGCTAGAATTTTCGCACTTAGACGCTCTGACATCAATACCATGGATTGCTATTCCTATTTGTTTTGTAGGGGTTTTAGCAGTGCAGGCTATTGTGAGCTCTGTGATTGAAACCTACAAGCGTCAACAGCGCAATTGCGGCAAGATCCCTTCTATCCGTCAATGGGATCCCATCTTCGGTTTGGATCTAGCTTGGAGTCAATGGAAGGCTCTAAAGGGCCAGTATTTCATTACATGGCTACGATCCATGCACGAGGGGCGGCCTAAGACGTTCAAAGTCAAGTTCCTGGGCAAGC
This sequence comes from Camillea tinctor, assembly GCA_022578605.1. Lineage (NCBI taxonomy): Eukaryota > Fungi > Ascomycota > Sordariomycetes > Xylariales > Graphostromataceae > Camillea > Camillea tinctor. The sequence goes on from MU394130.1 coordinate 172,242, forward strand.
GACAAATCTTCACAAGTGATCCTGAAAATCTGAAGCACATGGTGGCCATAGTCTGGAAGGACTTTGGAATCAGTCCCCTCCGTCGTTACAAAAACATCGGCCACCCATTCGGCGATAAAGGAGTCAACACGACTGACGGCGACGATTGGTCTTTTAGCCGATTTCTCATCAAGCCATTCTTCTATCGCGAGGTCTATACTGATATCGAGCGTGTCCGGCGCTATACCGACGAAATGCTGTCGCTGTTGCCTCCTGATGGTGAGACATTCAATATGCAGCCTTTGCTTCAGCGTTGGGTGCGTTATTAATCTCAATTTCTTCTTTCTCTTCTTATTCTATCAAATAATGGACTGACCCAAATATTTATTTAGTTCTTAGATGCCACTACTCATTTTATCTTCGGAGCTCCCATGGGCGCTCTACCGCATCCTGAGCGTGCCAAGGTTACGTGGGCAATGCTGGACGTGCTCCGCGGCGCACGCTTGCGATTACAACTATGGAGAATACAAGCCCTGCTTAACTGGAACTGGTGGTATGATGCAGTCAAGGTGGTCCATGAATATGTCGACTTTTACCTTGCCAAGGCATATGCTGACTTGGAGGCGCGCCAGAAGGCGATTGAAGCCGGCAAGGAAGTCGGCCCAGAACGTACCGATCTTCTCTGGTACATGGTGAACAACTGCCCGGACAAGGCCGAACTCAGGTCGCAGCTGTCTTTGCTATTCGTTCCGAACAACGACACGACGTCTATCTTTACCAGCAACGTGCTCTGGCACCTGGCACGCCACCCGAAGTCCTGGGCCAAAATCCGTGCTGAGGTGATAGAGCACGGTGACAAGCCGATCACGTTCGAGTCACTGCGGCAGATGAAGTACGTTCAGGCTTGCCTGAACGAGACCCACCGCCTCAACTCGAACAATATCACGCAAGTGCGGGTGTGCCTAAAAGATACTCAGCTTCCCCGCGGTGGAGGCCCCGCAGGCGACCAACCCATCTTTGTGCGCAAAGGTGACATGGTTCAGGTGGCCAAGCCGGTGATACAACGTGACCCGGAGTACTGGGGTGACGATGCCGAGATCTACCGCCCGGAGCGTTTCGAGGAGAAAGCGCATTTCTGGGAGTTCGTACCCTTCAGTGGCGGTCCACGTCGCTGCCCGGCACAGATGATGGTCATGACCGAATCGGCGTACTTAGTCGTACGACTTGCGCAACTCTACGCCCGAATCGAGGCTCGTGACGAGAACCCGTATCACTCGGTTATCCGAATTGGTCCGTCGAATAAAACAGGGGTGCTGATGGCTGTGTACAAGCAAGGTTAAAGTGATGTAGATTACTATGCCAAGGCACATGGAGGTGGGGAGACCCTTTCCATTGTCACTTCCTTGGAACGTGTTGGGATGTGTTCCTGAGAGGCTTTCGGAGTGGATAGAGGGAGGCAAAAAAATCCAATATGGAAGTAGCATGATACAGCAACAATATAAGTTTTGATCACCTTTTTATTCTTTCTGCTTTATCAAATTATACGTCATTGTAGGCCGTTAGCCAACTGTGTATTGAACATTCCCATTCTTCATTTAATAGTTTCTATTGAAGTGAGTGGTCTGTGTGCCCCACACCTATACTGTATATAAGGGGTTACTACTGGTAAGTTCTTAAGGCTTGCTGTCTTCTTTTCTACAATTATTACACTCTACGGCAACCTATCTAAAACAAACATTTTCTGGAAGTGACATTTATCCTATATGGAGCTGCCACCAATATAATATAAAGCACTATAGTGGTCAGTGCGCGCGCCCCCAGAAACTATGAGGCGAAGCTCCATAATAAGATATATAAGGAGCTTCTTTTCCCCATTTCTGGGAGCGTTACTAGGCACACCATCTATCTACTTTTTCCCTTACTTTCTATTATTGCTTATTATCGTGATATCCTAGAAGGCGGTGGTCAAAAAATACCATTACTTACGATTTAGCTCCTTATGCATCTTGTTCTATATGTCAATGGAATTTGAAGTTCAAATTTTGAACTATATGGTGTAAAAGTGTCTACATACTTAGAATTAAGTCAGCTACACACTTTTCTTCATAATATTAACATTTGGGTCCTTTCCTCTCCTATATCCTATTGATAGTTTATGGGCTGAGAGTCTTGTCAACATATTTTAAGGGCGTGTATTTAATGCTGTTGTTGTGCTAGACAGGAAAGGATTCCTTTCCAGGTAAACTGAAGAATTGTAGCTATCTAATGTACCTACATTCGGTGCCCCATAGTGTGCACGGACTAGGCGTATTGCGCCCATAACCTAGGCAGGCGTCAGCTGCTAGCAGCTGACGCCGGTACACATAAGGTCCACTTAGTGTACTTAAGACAGCTCCGCTACTTGTAAATATAGTACCTCCATCTTCCCTTGTACATCATCAATACATACAGTTTAGACAGCCATAGGCATTGTCGTGACAGTAGTATATGGAGATAATTTCTATGTAGTGGCATAACCTACTGGGCTGTACTACACCATCAGATTCGGGAAGAGTGTTAGAATATTAAGTCTGACAACCGGACATTCATAGTCAGAGACTATACGCTTGTGGTGACAATTTGCACGCCATAGTAGCAATTGATTGATTATAGTGTGCGAAGATCTTTTCCAAGGCTAAACCACCTAGCCTAGAATGCACAATGGGTTTTAGACCGAGAAGCTACTTAATGTTCCTCTTTGGTAAGGATCGGGTTTCATTTACGATATACTTGGTATGTAATCGCACCTCGGTTTGGGACCTTTGCAACAGGATCTTGGCATCTACCGCAGTGTTACAAACCACAATATCAATTCAAAATCTGCATCTCTACGCGAGCTGCTAAACCGACCGGAATCGCCCGTCCCTTAACGCGGAGGGCTAAGAACAATCCTTTGCGCCCAAACAGGAACACTGCAACGCTAAAGTCAAATCCCAATGTGTTATGGCTAAGGGTAGAGCTGAGTGTCGATCAATTCAACCGGCTAGACTGGAAGGAATCGGAATGGAATTTATCCATGTAACTTGCCACGCTCCTATCATGTTACTATCTAGTCGGCCGTGTCCGACCCCGATCCCGACCCCACCCAACGTCGGACCCCGATACATATACTAGACCCATTACCCGGAAATTCCGGCACGAGCGGCCCCACCCATCCTCGCAGTGTTGTGACATGGTACTGGAAATTCCAGGGTGTGTAAAAATAAGCTCTGACCTGCACATACCCACCTTCCAATTGTGACACTGCGAAGGATGTTAAGGTGCCCCGACCAGGGGGACAATTAAGTCTAGGGTCGTCTCCAAATCGGCTGTAATAGTATTTGTCCATATTATCGTTTTCCTTACCTTCTTGTTGTTATTTTCTCTTTTCCTACTATTATTTTCTCCAATGGCCTACTTTACGCGGAGAGTGTCGGATACTTCTGTATCGACTTCTCTAGCATCCATGTCCCTCAATTTAGAGAATGCGAATGCGTCGAGAGCGCCGGCCTCAACGCCCGCAGCGCAAGCCCCGGGGCAGAATCTAGACGCAGAGGAGAATTATAAACCAAAAACATTCAAGTTTTGGTCTGTGGTCATCAGTGCATTTTTGAGTTTGTTTCTGATATCTCTTGATCGAACTATCATCGGTACGGCCATACCCAATATTACACAGGATTTCTACAGCTTGGGCGACATTGGATGGTACGGATCGGCGTATCAATTGACCACGGCTGCTTCTCAGTTTTTCTTCAGCAAAATCTATAAATTTTACGACATTAAATGGTAAACAATCTCCACTCACCCTGCGGTTAAGAAACTGAACTAGCTGCTAGGATCTTTTTGGCGTCTGTTTTCTTGTTTGAGGTTGGTTCTGCAATTTGCGGCGCGGCGCCTAGTTCAATATCATTCATCCTGGGCCGTGCAATCGCCGGTATTGGCGGATCCGGCATATTCTCAGGCGTTACTATCATCTTATTCCATCTCGTTCCCTTGAGAAAGCAACCTTTATTTCAAGGCATATTCGGCGGGGTTTTTGGACTTGCATCAGTTCTAGGACCACTACTCGGCGGAGCTTTTACCTCCGGCCTCAATTGGAGGTAAGCCTTGAAACCACTCACGTAGCTCCTGCAAAAAAAAAAAAAAAACATATCTCAAAGCTAAGATGAGTCCGCTACAGGTGGTGTTTCTGGATTAACCTTCCAATCGGTGCAGCCGCTTTTGTATGTGTGGCTATTTGGTTACACCCCTTGAAGCAAAGGAGGGACCCGGCGACTTTATGGAAGCAATTTGTTCGACTAGATCCACTTGGTACAACTTTCTTCATTCCAAGCATCGTCAGCCTGCTAGTCGCGTTGCAATGGGGTGGTTCGACATATGCATGGAACAGCTGGCGTATCATCCTTTTGTTGGTGATGTTTGTGGTTTTGTTTTGTGCTTTTGCAGCAGTGCAAGTCCTCATGCCTAATACTGCCACTGTCCCATCGAGAATTATTACACAACGTAGTATCTTAGCGGCAGCTATATTCATGTTTACACTGGCTGGTTCCATGTTCATAACGATCTATTACCTCCCTCTCTGGTGTAAGTTTTGCTCTAGACCTAAGACTAGTTGGTTCATATGAATACTAATAAGAAGTAGTCCAGGTTGTTTTGGGGGCGAGTGCAATTCAGTCAGGTGTATACACCCTTCCGTTTGTCCTCAGCCTCGTCGCGGCAGCGAACATATCGGGAATTCTAACAAAACAGATCGGATATTATGTGCCAGCAATGGTTATATGTCCTAGTTTGATGGCTCTCGGATTAGGGCTAATGACAACATTCGGGGTGGACGAATCATCTGCCCATTGGATAGGATATCAATTTATTGCTGGTCTAGGACTCGGCTTTGGCATTCAAGCTTCTAACCTAGCCACGCGAGCTGTCCTCCCTATATCGGATGTTCCCACGGGAATCGCGATCATATTCATTGCTCAGCAGGTAGGCGGTGCGATTTTCACCTCCGTTGGCCAAAGTTTATTGAGCACTTACATGGTGGAACACTTGTCTGGAGTTCCTGGAATTGATGTGTCGCAAATTACGAATGAGGGTGCCACTAATATTGTTGCGGATGTACCAACAGAGTACCAGCCCCTTGTTAAGGAAGTATATAATGAAGCTATTACCAGGATATTTATGTGCGCCATGGGTGTAGCTCTGGGAGCTGTAGTTGCCGCGCTTTTTATGGAGTGGAAAGATTTGAATAGGACAAAACCACCAGGAACTCCGACGACCGACGAGCTGCCAACGCCACAGGATGCATTCGAGTTGGTAGCACCCAGATCCGCCATGACCAGGAGGGCGGGGGACGTTCGTCGACACACAATTGGGGGTTACCTGTCAAACAAATCCTCCAAGTCTACGTTTGTCAACCCATCTGCTCCGTCTCTTGTCCCCAAGGACTCTGAATAGTTATCTTTTCATGGTACAGATTCTGGAGAACTCCAGATTAGTTTTAATAATAGTACCGATAGTCTGAAAGAGCTCGTTCCAGTCAGAAGGCGATGGGTGTATACGTATCCAACGGAGCGATGATTTCAGGATAGAAGTAGCTATCTATGTGTTCTTGTATGGGTTTATTACAGTTGTATAGGGTGATTGGGGACCTTGAAAATGATCGCTCAAATCTCTCTAGTGTCGGAATTGGGCTGTTTCGACGGCCAGAAAACTTTAGTCTTCATATTTTATAAGTTCCAGTGACTACCTATAATTGTATTTTATTATGTGGTATTGGTTGCTGATACCATATAACACTGTCAACAACTTTATTAAACGAGTAGCAGAAAACACTTAGTCTTTTATCTAAGCCTATAACTTGCTGTAGATTTACTGGGATGTGAAATTAACTAGCATATAGTAGTTTCATGCATAAATTATATTTGAAGACTTCGATGATCTCTTACCTAGTTTTCTTTACGAAGTTGTGCTACTAATAACCTATCGGCCGTCTTCCTTAATGCTTTACCTTTACAGCATCCAAAGAAGTTAGGAGTGCTCAATTGCATGACTCTGGGATTGCCATTACCATTGAACTGATTCTCACGACTCCATATAAGCGCTTGGTCAAGTTGTCGGCAGGCTATGACTCGTCCAATGAGATGTTGGCTAATACCTCGGAAGATACATGGTTAGTAGTACATAAAATCAATTCCTGATGCGATTCAACCGAATGCCCATGCAAAATAATCTACGTCTAAATATGGATAACAATTCAGATTCACGGGTCTGAGTTACCGGAAACCTATTCCATACATTGGGAGGTTGTAACTCGGCCGACCCCATTCCCATTGAAATCCTGCGTGAGGCTCGGCCGATGATGACTGCAGAAACATCCCCGCGTTCTGGACAAGACCGACTTCATTTGTTTCACGGCATTCTGAGTCAGCAGCCAAGCCAATGTCCGCCGGGGTCCGACTTTGTTGATGTAGTAAGACGCATGATGATCGTAAGTCCTGGCTAACCCTTTGCTACTCACTAATGATGCCTTCACGTTCGATTAATCATTAATTGCTTCTGTTCCTGTTATCTGTATTCATTCTGGCTTATTCCATTCTTGTATTTTTCATAGCTTCTCATAGATTAGTTCCTTTCAAACACCATGAGTTTCCAGTTTTCCAATGCCATTTGGCAATGGCAATTGCCACTATTTGGCGTCATTACGCTTTTTATCTTGTGCGTTTGGGTTGTGCGATCGTTCCTGTCTAGGACGCGAAACCGAATCCATTCTGGATTAATATCTAGCAACGATGGAAAACGGATACCTGTGATTGAAGTGGACGTCCGATCGATCAAGTTGGAGCGCAGGTTAGACTGAACTTTCCTCAATGAATTCTATTACTACAAGAAGATTATTATCCATAAAACGGACGCTAATTTCACGTACGGAATACTAGTCACGAACTATCCCAATTGATCCGGGATCGTGCCGGCACATTGCCCTGTCTTGTCAACAGCGGATTGAGCCAATACCTTGTCATCAGCCAACCTCATCATATTCACGACTTCTATGCCCAAGACTATGACAGTAAGAAGTGAACTTCCCGCATTACAAAATACCACAGGCTCAGCTAAAGGATAATCTGAAAGGACCTACGCAGCCGCAGAATGCACAGTTAGGTAACCCATTCGGAGTGTAAGTCAAACTCTCTCCTATGGGCCTCCTCGCATATGCATCTCTAACAAGACATTCCAGTCTCGTGCCTGACGCCAAGGGCACTCAGATTAGTCAGGATTGGAACAAAATACGAATCTATTTCGACCCTCCAATGTCATTTAGTGCGATTTCCCAGCGAATTCCACGTTTCACCAGAGAAATCAAGACATGGCTTCGCACCCTCGACATCGGTCTTGTTAACGCTCGTCTGACATTCCAATTCGTCATGTTTCGCTTGTTGACCTTGCACCTATATGAGGATGCTTATGATGATCGAGTTTGTGGAGATTCTATTCGTCCCCTACTGACCCCGCTTTTCATAGACTGACACACTAATAAATATCGATTATGTATAGATGTACTGGCGTGTGTTAGAGTTATATTATCTACATGAGAAAGCTGCACGCGCCTCCGGCACCACAAATGGCATCAAGCTCCTGAGTTGTCTCCCGCTAGCCCCCAAGCCGATCGCCCGGCAATTTCACAACAGCTGGCGAGATTTCAATCGCACAGTCATTGAAAATGCTCGAGGGGTTTGTCTCCCCTTCATACTATATAACATCGGATCATTAATGTAAAACTTTGCAGGGTAAATGGAATTGCCCGGTTGAAGCTATTTATCAAGGCGTCAACCCTCAACATGAAATGACTGAAGATGATGTTCGTGATCTCAATTACTCTGTGATTGGGGGGTAGAAACTAATAACTCATTCAAATTCTCAGTTCCTGTCTACTCTTGGCGAAATTCTGTTCACCAATGTGGACATTTGTAGTCAAGTTTTCAGCACCGTTTTCACGAACCTTGCATCTAATCGGGCTGTTCAAAATGCGCTGCGTCTGGAGGTCCAACACAGCCAGAATGTCGCCGACAAGTATATACATAGGACTGATACGCTGCTGCATCGCGTTCTACAAGAAAGCATCCGTGTCTCCCCAGAGCTGTGTATGTGGCTCTGTTTATTCTCCTCGCCCCCTTTCACATCGCCCAACCCACTTACACCCCCTTTCAATCTTTACTGAATGAATCCTCGCTGATATATTCTCTTGGCCTCCAGCCTTCTCTAAGCCTGCTGTCCTACAAGAGGCCAAGACCATCGGGGGATATCACGTGCCCCCCCAAACAGCGGTGGTGATTGATGCCCGACGTGTAAACAGCAATACAGCGACTTGGGGCTCTGATTGCGACGAATGGGATCCTGATCGTTTCTTGCGAGTTAACCCTAAGGACCTGCGCTCCGGATTTATGCGCTATGATATGGGAGCTGCATCGGATGTTATTTTCAAACTCACTATTATGGCCATCCTGGAGGAGATATCTCTAGAACCTGTGGGCTACGTGGAAAAGTCAGGAAATAATGATTTGAACATGGTGCGGCTTTAAAGTATGTTTTTCTTGGTTCTTTGCATGACCCTACTCCGTGGTTCGCAGCTGCCAGAAAGTAATGGGGAAATTCGGAGTCGGTCTTGACCTAGATAGCAAAGCAAACACTTACATATAATTGCTCTATATCCTCTTATATCAATATATCCGTTCGTTATATGACGGGCTTTAGAGTGATAGGCGCATATGAATAGAGCAGTCAGAGTTAGAGTTTTGTTACCGCTTGAGAGCCTTAAAGCTAGACCGGGAATCAAGAAGTGAGCACAATCATCATAGTTTTAACTTTTGGGCATCGGCATTTATGTCTTATCTCAAGAACCCTTTTCTAATATATATGTAGCGAACTCAGATTTCCCTTCACATTAGTGTCTCTGCAAGTTAAGATGATCTCATACACTATAATGGATTGGTCCTATATCACGATAACAAGCAATAATATAAAGTAGGGGAAAAAGTAGATAGATGGTGTGCCTAGTAACGCTCCCAGAAATGGGGAAAAGAAGCTCCT
>MU394131.1:0-41537 GCA_022578605.1 Camillea tinctor
TTTATTTATTTATTTATTTATTTATTTATTTATTTATTTATTTATTTATTTATTTATTTATTTATTTATTTATTTATTTATTTATTTATTTATTTTTAATAAATGCTGTTTTTTATAGTTGCTGACTTTTTGTGGTCGCTGACTTTTTGTGGTCGCTGACTTTTTGTGGTCGCTGACATGTATACGGCCTATAAAAGATTTTTACGCTTTCCTTATTTTAGGAATAGTTTTGCTCAATTGGCGGAGTTGCACTTACAGGCCTCCGTACCCGTTTCGGACATCTCAGTCGACGCGGAAAGACCCGAACAACATGCAACTGGAGGTTTCCGAATGCGAAATCCCGCGCGTCCTATTACCGAAGTATGTAACAGTATAGCGTGACCTAGACTAAAATTATAGTTTACTTATACAACCCGTCGAGTTAGTTATCTTCCTACTAACCATTTCATCTATCTATCTATCTATCTCCCTTGCCTCCTGTTTCGGAGCCTCCATAACTAAAATCCAAAATCCAAAATCCCCCCCCCCCCCCAAAAAAAAAAGAGGCATAACCATGCCCAACGCCACCACGCCCCTAATCCCCAACTCCAACTCCGACTTCAACTCCGAAACCATCACCACGGTCACCACCACCACCTCTCAGCAAACCCGCCTGCTCTCCCACCTCGGCATCCGCTCCCGCCGCGACCGCAGCGCCATGTTCTGGGCCCTGGGTTGCGCCTACGGCGCCTCCGCCGTCGCGCTCGGTGCTTTCGGCGCGCACGGTCTCAAGAAGATCATCACGGACCCGGGGCGCGTGGCCAACTGGGCGACAGCCGCGCATTACCAGGTAACCCCCCCTCCTCCATTCCCCCATCCCCATCCCTCCTCTTCCCTTTCCTTCCCCGCCCTACCTCCATAATCCCCTCCCTCAAAACCACATCTTTAACTTCCCCCTCAAACACAGCTCGTCCACTCCGTAGCCCTCCTAGTCGCCTCCCGCGCCGCGCCCCACAACGCCGCCGCCGCCTCCCTGCTCGTCGCCGGCATGACCCTGTTCAGCGGGAGCATCTACCTGCTGACGCTCGACGCGGCGCGGTTCCGGTTCCTGGGTCCGGTGACGCCGCTGGGCGGTCTGTGCCTGATCGGGGGTTGGGTCGCGCTGGCGTTTTGAAATGGAATGGATGAAAAAAAAGAAAGAGTTTTAATCCCCCCCCCCCCCTTTTTTTCTTTCCCTTTTCTCATTTTTTGAAGGTGGGGAGAAGGGGGGAGGGAGAGGGTTTTGGACGACGGTGGTCATGATAATCATGAGGTTATGACGTTGTTTTCGATGGCTACACGTGTGCGTGTGTGTGCGTCTGCACGCGGTGTTAGCGAGCAAGCCAGATGAATAAGGGTTATTGAATTTTGTTTTATATTCCTTAATACCCCTCGTTCTGTGCGAAAACGATGGAACGAATGAAGAAGCTGAGTGGCGTAGGGCACAACACAGGGTGTATATATCTGTACGATATGTGTATATGGTCTCCCTTCTTCGGATATCATTAATCTGATTTCAAAACTAGGATCATGTAGCACAGTGATTTCCTCAAGACTCCTAGTAAGTCAATTCTAGTTTGGTAATGACTGCACTACGAATGTTTTTGTTGGGAACAATATCTAGGTCTTGGTAATACAATAGCATTGTTACCCCACGGCTGAAGAAAAACGAATTCAGACCGTCAAGGGTTGGTATCTTTTGCAAGTATACAAGCACAATCCAAGCTTGCTTAGCCTAGTTGGGATCCTGCCGTCTGTTTTTGTCCCCTCCTAATCTCTCCCCAAGCCAAACACACCTGGATGTCCCCTCCTCTCGTCGACGGAATCCCTCCTCGTCTCCCTAACTCATAGAGCCTCCGCCACAGACAACAGCAGTAGGTCCTCAAAGCGACCTAGTCGCATATATATCTTTTCATCTTCCGATTCTTTGTACCCGTGTCTTGTCCCTACCATCCGTGAGTTACCTAACCCTCGTTATTGTTGCGCGGCGCACCCAGAGCTTGGAAGCCGTCCAGAATTTCCTTGTCGACGTTGACGGCCCAGTTTTCTTGGAATACCTGCTCTCCACCTACGCTCTGGACAAGGTTGTGTAATCTTTCCTTGACGAATGAAAGCGACTGCACCGTCTTAACGGGGTCCGTTGCCCAGAGGGCACGTTCTCTCACGTCCTTGGGTGTGTCCCACTGCGTTTGTGGAATACCGTACGTGACTACTAGTTGGTCATGACCGGGATTGTCTTCGTCCAGGATTTGAACCATGACACATGTCCACATGGATAGATACTCCTGGAGCTTAGATAAAACAAGATTCTGCATAGGCTGGGGGAGCTCGAGGAGGCGTGTGAGACCGAGCAGGTTGAGCTTTTGCCTGTTAATATCCGCTACACTGTCTAGACTCGAGAACCACTCCGCACTGAGCCAATTCCATACTAGATCGAGGGGGCCTAGTGACGCCAGCATCTCAACAAATACTGCGGGGTCAATGAGAACAATCCTCGAGAGGATTGCAAAATAGTCCGTCAATGTGAGAGGACTCACTTTACTATGTCGCTTCTTAGGTCCAGACGTCTGGTGGGCTTCATAAGAGTCGTGGATGCCCTCGAGTATATTCGGTAGGAATCTCGTCTTGACCATATCTTGGACAATCACCTGAAAGCCATGCAGGCCTCCCAACTCATGAGAAAGGCGTACCAAGGCCTCGGTATACTTGGTGGTCACGGCAACTTGCTCGCGGCTTCTTGCGTTTAAAGAGCTGGCTAAAGCTTCCAAAAGTGGCGCTCGCAATCGATCTTCAAGCACGGTCTCAGGCGCCAGAGTGATATAGCAACCTACAATAGATGTGATTGCGAAGGCCTGTTCAGTTTGGTCTCTGAGTAGTCTGGTGGCGGTTTCGGCAAGCGCAAGAAGATCCGGTGACAAAGGTGGTAAGCTCTGTTGAAGGATATTGTTCCATAGCTCTAGCGCTTCTTCGACGAGATACAAGTACATCTCAGAGCCTTCTTGAGTGGCCTCGGCGATCAAAGGTAGCATCATGGGTTGGTATCGTTGGGCTTCGGTCTTCATAGACAGCACTAAAGTCTGCATGATGGCTAAAACTGCCTGCTTCATCATGAATCCTAACTCCCCCGCAGATTCCCAGATACCCGGCAGAGCTTCCATGACCAAGTCGCCGAATCGAGAGACGTGTGTCTCCATGCGCTGTATCAGACTCCTCGTTGTCTCGAGAATTGCTAGCTTGGTCTCGTCGATTTCTACTATTTTCAATAGATTAATAAGTTCGGTGAGCACATCAGAAGCGAACGGCAGAAACATCTCGCCATCGAACTCAAGTTCATCAACGATAGCCTTGAGCTGCCTCGCTGCTGTAATCCGAACGACAATATCGTTGGATGGATCAGCAGGGTTAAGGAAATGCCGGAAGATCTCATAAACTAGCGGGCGCATTTCCTTGGACACCTTGACTGGGACCCACTGACTAAGCAGGATAGCAATACGACGTCTGAGTATCTGGCATAAGTGGCCGCTATTCTGTGCATCTGATGCAATCGTGGACTTGAGGACCGCATCGAAATCAAAATCACTCTCGACTACAGCAGCAGCTAGGCCCATGGCAGTATAGACCGCCTCCTTGGCAACAACATCAGTCTGGGGATTTTGAGCAGTTGCAAAGTAGGATAAGAGCGGTTGTATTAGGAGCTGCTTGTGCTGTGTGAGAAGATCTAGGAAGAGCTTCTCTGCACACGGCCGAACCTCCCACTCGAAGGCATTGCCTTGGTTTTCTTCTTGCTGCTCCCATTCTTCAGGGTCTTCTTCCCAAGCATCGAAGTCAGCTTTGCGGAAGACAAATAAGTGGGTGATGATGGTATTGGCCATCTGTATGACAAGCTGGTCAGTGAAGAGGTTCACCTTGACATACTCTATTGCCTGGTGTCCCTCTTGTATGTCCTGCTTTGATCGATATCTGATGGTCTGTCGTGGGTAGTGGACCATTCTGACACAGGCTCTAATCAATAGCAACCCCTTTAATGCTAGTCTCTCAAGCAGGGGGCCTTCCACCTTGGCTTTGGTGTCACCCGAAGTAGCACTGCCATGTCGAATACCACCCGACTTGTCGTATACCTCAGCAAAGTTGGAGACCAGATCCCAGTAGGCACGGGCAAGGTCTAATGAGTTTGGCAGCGAAGCAAAGCTTCCAGGGTGTTCATCAGCCATGCCGATATGGAGCTTGGTGAACTGGAGGAGATGCTTTCCAACATTATCAATGTAAGGTGAAGGGACAGAAGATTCATTGCCGACAAAACTGAGAAATTGGCCGAATTGTGACTGGGAGAAAGTCCAAACTTGCTCTACTGTCTTGTCCTTGTGGGGATATTCATAGCCTACCAACAGGAGACGGCGGAGGATCTTAAAAGCCATAAGACTGATCTCGATAGCCCTGTCGGCATCTTCTTGCTGGCCACCGCCAACGGTCAAGAAAGTTATCCATGCCCCTGTTTTGGCGTCATAGATTTCGGCAAGAATATAGACTAGCTCTGGGGTGACCGATTGCAAGGCAGTCTGCGACTTACGCAGCCGTGCCGTTCCCAGTTCCTTGACCGTTCTAAGGAGGATCATGAGGGCACCGGCCAAATGGTGCTGGTCGCCATCTTTATTCTGTCTGAGGATATCAATAAGGGTAGTTAGGGGGTCGGGCCACTCCTGGGGGAAATCAATGCGTATTATCTTGGCAACGACGAGAGCATTGAGCAATGCTAGCTGCTTGTCTTTTTCTTGGATGGTGCCACGGAAGAGGTTGGATCGTATAGCATGTTTCTCCGCAGGTTGGATGGCATTGGTGACAGGGTGGTGTCTCCAGAATCGGTCAATGCCGTTCTTGAGTTGGATGATGGCAAGAAGGCGAATTTCTCTAGGGAGGTTGTTATCGAGAAATACTGTCTGTTTTGGGGGGGAGAGAGAAGGTCTTCTGTTAGAGAAAATTGACAAGACGATAGCAGAGAAGGGCAGAAAGATAAAATCGTACCTGTAAAGCTGGGTAAAAATCCTGATGGGATTCCCAGGTGGTGAGCTGTTGACCTGCAGCCTGGCGCTTGCTGTTATCGTGGGAAGATGCAGACTGCAGAGTACGACATAGCTCTATTGTGCTAAGAGGACTAGCAGCGCCAGGAACCTCAATGGCAAAGGTCATGTTGAATGATATTCAGCACGCGCCACAAGGACGCAATATCGTAATATGTATTTCTTTTCTTGGATTCAATGTAGTGTAATGTGATGTGGTGTAGGTTGGTATGTGATGTGATGCAATGCAATACGGTGCGATGAGGGAAGTCGGCGTAATTAAGGAGGGGGGGTTATTTATTAAATAAAGTACCTAAATGATGGTCGCGTTCGCGGGGCAAAATCGAAAAGCTCAGGGCCAGGGTCTAGGTCTGAGTCTAAGTAGCCAGTCAGGGTTGAAGCTGTGACCTCCCCCTTGGCCTCCCCACCATTTAACCAATGACAGTCTATCTTTGTGCTTTGTTTGAACTTAGTATGTAGGTGAGCGAGGTACCTAGGTACCTAGGATATAGGTTACCTGCTTCCTGTATCGTACCTCCCTTCTTACCTACCTAGGTACCTACACTATGTAATTATCAGGCATGTTTCTATGTACCTGCAGTACTTAACCTGCCTACTAACATTCAGACTAAGTCTCTGGAAGAAAGCACTGGTGCTCATACAGGTATAATAAGCTTTAACGATAGCCCATCCATAACACTTCTGTGAATGTATGTGCCTTGGAGTCACTTATATCTCTATCAGCTTGGAGAAAAAAAAACGGTGTTACATACATGTATCTACTGTAGATTAGAGATATGTAACCTCCTACATATGTAGGTATGTAGGCATGTAGATTAGGCAGGTAAGTAGATATACCTTATACATGATTCTATCGACACCTCAGCCATTGGAGAGGTCAGTGGGTATTTATGAAAATAAAAAACACTCTCCTAGCTACCTCATCTACGACTAGGATATTTGATCCCTGTGTGCTTCATCTTTCTTCTTCCCCCCTGCCTTCATAGAAAAGAAACCCAGATCACCCCATATGCCCACCACAACCTGATTTTTTTCTCTAGTGGTATAAATGTGTTAATGCTCCCAGGGAAACCCTCCTTCCTCCTAACCATGGAAGAAGGGGGACAAATAGCTCTTTTGCTCTTAGAAATCCTAAACTCCAAATTTTAAAATATGTACCGATCTGAATTTCTCCGGGGTATCGTATCTAGTAAATCTCATGGCCACTATACCGGATAAACATTGACAAAGTTGGGCCATGTACCATTCACCGTCCATTGCTGAATAAAACTGTAGTCTTGATTGGGATCGAATGCGAAATCTGTGCCGAGATATAGGTCTCTGTTAAGGAGGCTATCCTGGATAGGCACCCACGACTCAGACTCGGAGCTCTCCGAATGTGAGCTATGCTGTCGCGCCGACGCCAAATGCTCCTTAACCACCAAGTTAATCTCTTCTGCTGCCCTTTTTGAAAGCGGCCAAGCCTTGCCATGTACTGTAAAAACCTGCGTAATCATGTTGATTTTCTCTCGGAACTCGGCCGAGTCCAGCGATAGAAATGCACAAGCATCTAGGTAGGCCAGAGCAGCGCGAAGTACCCCGAATCCTATTGCCGGACAGAGATTAATAGGAGGTAGAGGGTATCGGAAAAGGTCGCAGAGGCCGTTGGCCGCCTGGATATCGATAGGATGGGGGCTCCAGCCAAAATGTTTGACAGCCTGCCCTTTACGATCAGGGCCAGTTGGCGGCCCTAAAAGAAAATATTGACTAAGATTGATACCTTGTCTAGATTTATCTTGTCGGAGCCGCAGCCGATTTCTGCCAAGTTAGCCGATGTGAACATCATAGCTTGGTAGGGAAAGCTGGAGACGAACATATGTGCCAAAGCCAAGGCATGGAAAAGGACTATATCAACCTTCCCCTCTGGGTCGACTAAGTCCATTTTCCACCTTGGTACCCGACGTAACCAATCGCATATCCGGGAGTCAGCTCGTTGGAACATCTCCGTCTTCTTGTCTTCTGGCTCTAGATTGCTGTAAGGTGCTACGAGTTCTGTCTGTATCCTGCATATGTCGATCAACAACGCCATCGAAGAAAAGTCGGTGCGTCCAAGATTGGCATGTGTCTCGTACTCGAACTGACTTATCGGGTGAGGAATATTCTAGGGGGTAAAAAGTTAACATTAAGCCCCGTGTTTGGTGTACTGAGGTCCCGCCTCGGTTAGAAATAACATGAATCCGTGAAGATCCAAGTCGCTGCCACTCGGCCGGTATGAAATAAGACTTACCTCGGTATTGTATTCCCATTCCTCGCAAGGCAAGTCCACATCGCATTCAACGTCACGAGTGGAGAGGGCGGGCCCCCTACCTTCAGTTGTCCGGAGTGAATCTTGCAACACCAAGCACCACCATGTCCTTCGGTAGCTCTCAGCAAGTACGGAATTAATAATCGGGTCAGCGAATGTCTTGAGATGCATCCCCAGTTCTACGGCCATCTGGATGGCGGTAAAGACGAATCCAGCATGATGCTCGAATTTGGCTTCTCCGAACGCTACGGCGCTCAGCAAGATAAGGCCCTGGACAGATTGCACAGTGAAGGGCAGCGAACCGCATGCGGCAGAATATGCAGCCTCTCTCAGCCCCTCAGAGCAGACGTGGGGCAGGTACAACGAGCCACAGAATTCGATTACTGAGAGGAGAAAATGGTACGAATTCGGGTCACTTTCGATCTGGTCGAGAAATAATCTTTTGGGCAGAAGACACGGGTGACTAGGGTGAAAGTAGTTGTAGAAGGCATCGAAAAGCGCTTCACGTTCGTTCGCATGAGAGCTCAATTCCTGAGAGTTGGAATTGATGCTCCAACCTCCGGGCAGATTGTTGGGGCGATGGTCCGGCGTGCTTGGAGAAGGGATGCTTGATGTCGAAAAAAGGGGCTTAGATGGTGACACTGGTGGTTTATCTGATATCAGGCTTCGTTTCTTGGGATCACGAATTCCACGTCTCGACTTCGCATAAAAACAAGGCTTCTTATCGGCTTGACAGCGGTTGCACGCTGGTAGAGTGGCATCACATTTGACACTATATTGTCAGATTTAGTAACAACTCAGCAAGACCAGGAGAGTAGAATAAGCCCGTAATTCCCCACAGAAATAACTGTGATAAGCCAAACAGCCAACCACGCATTTCAGACAAATAATACAAAAGTGGGTTGGAAGCAGCGAAAGTAGACGTACTGCTTGCTACGACACTGTACACATGCTAGAGACACTCGGATATTTGCTTTAGATCGATTGCTAGTCTTAAACTCGGCTCCTTCAGGCGATGACACGCTAGAAGCCTGTAGACTAGGACGGCTCACGTCGTTCTCCGATTCCGGCCCCATAAGAACGTTGCGCGGGAGTAGGCCGTTCGAGTAATAAGATGAGCGCAGAGTTGAGTTGCGATTTGTCACGCTCGCTATGCGTATGAAGTTCTGGTAGAAGTATCGCGATATGGCGCGCGAGAGAGAGGGAGAGAGAGAGAAAGTGAGAAAGAGAGAGTATGTGTTGTGAGTCCTTCGTTGATCACTCAACCCCAACGGGTAGGGCTGATGCGAAGATCCTTCATATAATAGCTGAGAAATAGGTTTTAGTTCTGACAGGATGCCATAGAGACAGGGGGGGGTCCCTTAGGAGGGATTGAGACGCTTCCAGGTGATAAGGTCCCTGCAGCTATGGACAGAGCCACGCAGAGCATTGAGCGGAAGTCCTGACAGCCTCAGACTCTCGTAAGGTAGCGGAGCTTGGCAAAGCTGTAGCCCTCCAGCGGGGGCCATTTGCGATTGAGTATAATATGACATAACTAATGGCGCCTACACTACTATGTAAAGTGAGCAGCAAATCTCGAGCTAGACACCCTCGTAGGTTACATTAGCAGTTGAATGCGAGATGGGACAAGGGGGTTCTATTGGACGCTGAGTCTGCACCTCTAACCCTTGTGGCCGCTTATCCAGCACGCAAGTCATCGAATAAGAGAGCGGCAAGCAGTGAGGAGCGGTCTGCAGTCGACTCAATTGGAAGTAGGGGGGATTACACAGCCAAACGGCTGTAACACAACTCCCACATTTTCCATGATGTGCGATCTGAACATATGAACTGCCACCCCATACATAAAAAACTATGAGGCTCGAAGCTGCCGATGGCGTTCTGCAGAAAGTTTGACGACAACGCTTGATTCGTACCAGCTGACCATGCCCTGCTACCTGGAGGCGTTCTTGTCTCGCAAGGGCAAGCAAGAAAGCCATGTCTTGGGGAAACGCCGCGGAGTTAGATGACCGCAAAACTCAGCCTCCGACGTCTCTGAGTGGATATAAGTTCGAGATTCACACCTGACCAAGTTTGTTTTACGCATAACAAGTAGTATAGTCGATGTGCAGTGATGACATCGTGAGAGCCTGCCAAGCAGTCTCACATATGCTGTGCCAGCATTCTTCACCAGGTCCAGGTTTTACCTAGGTTTTAGTTCACGATGAATACCTAGTAGACAACGACAACAACAACAACGACAACGACGGGGAAGCATGTTGGTCTTAGTCAGGCGCTCTGCATGGAACACACACCTTGCGTACTGTAGTGTACCGGTCGGCGTCTGCTCGCGGGTGAGTTTGAAGAATTAATTGTGTGTATGTACGGAGAGTATGGTGTGGTGTGTGTGGTGTGTATAGTATGTAAGTAGTGTAAGTGCCAATGATATGTATGTAATGTAAGTGGGCAAGCGGGATAAGTGATAAGTGGGATATGATCAGATCAGTTGCCAGTGGTCTGTCAGTGTATACTATTAGGTACCTAGGTATTCCGTAGTGAGCAAGCCACATGCAGCATGGTCCTTCTAATCCCGAGAAAATCCCTAGTAGTAGGTCTAGTACTACTTCTAGGCATTAGAACTTGGAGCTTACAGGTTACTTCCATAGGTAGGTATGTATGGACTTGAAGAATTAGCCACAGGTTTAGTGGGAAAAGCGGTGAGGATGGGGTAGAGAAGCTTGTGGCAGTGTGGCTATGCGTAGATGCCGAAGCCACAAAAAGAACAATGAGTCCGTCCTATAGAGGCAGTGATCGGCATTACCGAGGCTTGACAACCTCGGCGTGGCCGTTTTTTACCACCGATCTTAGCATTTAGGTTAGGTTATTATCTATGTTCTTTATGTTCTTAGTACCAAGTACTTCTCTACTAATGTACATACAGAAGTAACTTACAATACCACATCACTCCATATAATCCTATCACTTTGGCTATACGCTACTGTAGCATCATCACCTCTGGTATAGACAGCGATGACGTGAATCTACTCAACCTTGTCTTAGCTCTTCATCGACCGGATGAGCTCAAACAGTTTCGCCCAAGCCCAGCAGCGCCTGGCTGCCCGGCGACAGGCTCGCGAACAAGAAGCTCAGGCCCAGTTAACTGCCCATCGCGAAGCATCGCGTGCCTGGTCTGAGGTGACGCGCCTACCATCTCCCTTCAATCGACTCGGTGCTGCGTCCTTATCTACTTGGGAGCTCATCTCCTCGCGCGAAGGTACGAGACCTGCCTTTCGAGTTGGCCAAGTCGATGCCGAGCTTCTAGACGAAGACCTAGTTGGTCAGCTTAAGGACCAGGTTGGCGAGGCCCTGAAGTATCTCGGTGCCAGTATAAAAGACGACTACTCTGCCGAGATCCTACTTGTTCTTCGGACTCTGCTGTTCAAACTCACTGTGTGGGATCACGATGCCACTTACGGTGCTGCTCTACAGAATCTAAAATACACCGATGCGAGACGCGACGGCCCCATCCTTATACCTCCCAGCAAATGGCAGAAGACTTTATACGGCTTGATCACGGTAGGCGGGAAGTATGGGTGGACGAAATGGGAGAACTGGCTGCTGGAACGCGACAACGGTTATGAGCAACCCTCGCCGTGGGTGCAGCGACTCTCGAGCATTACCTCACGCATCAGCACGCTACATTCCATCGCTGCCTTTGCTTCTTTCCTTGTCTTCCTGCTGAATGGAAGATATCGAACCCTCTTGGACAGGGTTTTGAAAATGCGCTTAGCCCCGCCGACGAGCCAGGTCAATAGAGAGGTCTCTTTTGAATATCTCAACCGACAGCTGGTCTGGCATGCCTTCACCGAATTTCTGCTCTTTGTTCTACCTCTAGTCGGGATAAATAGATGGCGGAGATGGCTCAGCCGAACATGGAGGAAGACAAAGGAAATCGTCCACGTAGGGGGCGATGGAGACGACGATAAGAAGGGCGAATATGCCTTCCTGCCTGAGCGTACATGTGCCATTTGTTACCAGGATCAGAATTCGGCAACGTCCGAGACCGAAGTTCTAGCCGCAGCCGCGTCGAGCGGGGTTGTAGGATCGGCGCAAACGGACATCACAAACCCCTACGAGACCATACCCTGCGGCTGCATATATTGCTTTGTTTGCCTTGCCACCAGGCTTGAACGAGAGGAAGGGGAGGGCTGGACCTGTCTGCGTTGTGGCGAGCTTGTGAAAGAGTGCAAGCCCTGGAGTGGGGATGTGTTGGCAGAACCAACCAAAGCCTCGACGCCCACTACTAAACACGTGGGATTCATCGACGATACAGAAGACGACCCCCAGTTACACAAAGAAAGCCAGTCTCCCCGTAGGTCTAGTGAGGTTGTTCGGGATGTCAAACCCGATGTCCCAACCAACGAGAGCCCAGAAGACACCGATTCTGAGATCTACGAGGAGGAGGAAGCTGGGGTAGATGACGATTTTCAGGACTGATCCCCATTCCCCAAAGCTCCCGTTTATACCTCAACGAGCCGGTATCAGCGACCGGGGCCCCGGAGTCTCCAGCAAAAGCTCCTCCTAACCTAGATTAGGTGCCACTTCTCACGATCTATCAAGTCACAGGTTCTGATCTGCTAGTTCCTTGCCCTACTTGAAACCCTCCATATTTCTAGGAGCCTATGTTCTCAATGGTGATAGGTGTAGCAGCCGAGCATGGTCGTGCTGACGGATAATATGACGTCCCATCTCGTCTAAATATATCGCGCTGCCAACACTGCTCACTATTTACTCCCCAGCTATCCCCAATTCAGCTCACCAGCCACCATAATCTAAATGGCCACGTTCGACAGAGCGATCACTCCCTGTACGAATGCATGTCCCCACCATTAATCGATCCAGATATCATCTCGGTATTTATGCTTTATGCAATGCAGTGGCATTGGAGACAGTCGCGAGATAGCCTATTCATCTCCAACCTGATGATTCTTGCGTCGCTCCCATCAAACGTTATTCTTAAGAAAAGGGGGCCCAAAGACATAATTCTAAAATGCTTAAGATACATTCCAGACCCTACGAAAAGACGCTCCCGGTGGAGTGGTAACTTCGAAGTGCCGCGGGGTTCCGCGTCTGACAGCACATGTCCAGAAGCATGCGCCGCAAAATATAACCGTCGCATAACGCCTCCAATGGGGTTGCTGACTAAAATTTTGTTGCACGAGAATGGGGTTCTCTAAATGTAGTTACGAAATGTGTATGACGAATCATATATGTGTAGTGTGCGTGGAGTACGGTTCTTTTTTTTTCCGTCGTCGATGTTGATGATATTCATTCCTGATCAAATCGATTTACCTTAATCACATGTATAATATATTTTTCCATATTACCCAGAATTGCAGGGCCAACCAATACGAGAAGGATGGGGAGTGAACAAAAGATGACTCGTATCCGATCGAAAGATTCTAAGATGTGCTTCAGAAGTCCCTTTTCTTTTTTTTCTTTTTTTAGGTCGCATTGTCCTTCCTACCCATATCCGAGTCACTTCCGTCGAAATCGGATGCCATCAACACTTCCCCTTCTCAAGAACATGTGTTTAGGTTGAGTAGATAGAGCCATGAAACCTGTTTTCTAAATGTGTTACCAGTTCATTACTGCAAAAACATCGAGCTACATGCATAATATAACGATGCTTCCTTCGTCGACTTAGTCAGCTTATATATGCGGCGCATTCTAAATAGTCTGATCATAACCTAGCGCATGAGGATGGATCATTAATCAAAAGAATATGAATTATCATTTTCGCTTACACGCTTCAAGAATTTCTTGTTGAAAGCTTATATGTAGTGAAAGATGCGAAATGTTTTTACGTAGTTAGATTGAACCTATGTAGCCGTAGCTGAAAATGAACCTATCTGTTCACGATATGTATTTTGCTGCTTGTATAATATGTAGCCCCCATTTTAAAGGGATTACCACCATTCTATTTTTCATGTGACTGAATGATACTAGCACCTCAAAACAATGAAAGACAATCCTCTAATCTATACAACTCACTCATAACCCTTCCCTTACACCAATATAGTAGTACACTTTAACCCCTAACTCCTGACCCTCAACCCCCCCCTTTTTTTTCAACGCCCTCCCCGCGCCCCATAAACCGTCATATTCGGCCTCGGCACCGGCAGCCCCTCTAGGCGCACATCCACATCCTCCATCTTCGCGCACGCGCACGTATCCGCGCCCCAGATGAACCTCCCCACCACGCGCGCCCCACGCAGCAGGAGCCCCGCCCCGCCCTCGTGCGTAAAGTAGTACTTCAGCCCCGGCACGCGACAGGCCACCGCGCCGTACACGCGCGCCGGCCGGCCCAGCAAGCCCGCCCGCACCAGGTACCGGCCGCCGCACCGCGCGCACGCGAGCACCACCAGCGCCGCCCGGCTCTCCAGGTGCATCGTGCGCCCGTGGGCCTCCATGAAGTCGATCGCGCTGGTCTCCGCGCCCGACAGTAAGCCCATGGCTTCCGCCACCGGGTCCGTGATCTCCGGCCGGAACTCCGACGGCCGCACGTCGTACAGCGCAAGCATGCCGCCCGCCACCGTGTCCCAGTGCGCGGTGCCCGGCTGGCGGAGGCGCTGCGCGAGGATCGCGCGCGCGTCTCGCCCGTAGAGCCGCCCTGCTACGGTGGTGGTGAAGGCGGGGACGTCGAGCGGGCCCGTGAGCGAGAGCGCGAGGCGGCAGGCGGCGAAGAAGCGCCCCATGTGGCCCCACTGCGATGGGAGTCAGTGATTGGTGCTGTATAGGGTGACCATGTCTTTTCTCTTTGCTGTGTCGCGGGAGTCCAAAAAAAAATCAATATGATAGGGAAATGGGTTTTTGGCTCTCAAGACTGGCTAAAAGGGGGGGATAAATGGCTCCTTGATCACTCACGTCATGCTCGCGCGTCGCGAAGGCCACCGTGCCCACGACCTCGGCGCGGATAGTGACACCGTCGGGGCGCAGGCGGATGTCCGTTATGGCGGGGGCGCGCTCGGGGTGGCCGAGCACGAAGATCTTGAGGTCGAGGTAGCCGCGACGGCTAGTCTTGCGGGCATCTTCTTCCTCTTCCTCTTCTTCTCCTTCTCCGTCCTCGCACTGGGTGTGTCGCCGCCGCCGGGGTATCATGAACAGGGGGCTATAGTCGCCGGTGCCGTTGGCGAGGCAGCCCCGGGCGACCTGGAGCATAGCAGTGGGTTCGTCGGCGCTGAGCTCGGCCTCGGTGAGCCCCGTGTCGACAACGCCGAGGAGCGCGTGGAAGAAGTCCCGCCGGTTCGTGACGCAGCGGCAGGCGAGGAGCTCGTATGCCATCGCGAAGGTGACGCGCTGGCCCCGGAGGTTGCACTCGCGGATGAGCGTCAGGGGTCCCAGTTGCCAGGGCACTAGGTTCTTCCCGATCTCAGCCATGTCTTCGACTTTGTGGCTGTCCCCTCGTGCTCTTACTTCTGCTGACCAGGCCTTTGAGAGCTCCTCTACGAATAGCCCCCTTCCGCTGCCGCCGCCGTTGCTGCTATTGCCGTCATCGAGAATGACGTAGTCTTTCAGCATAGCTAGGAGCTGATGGCTCTGGACGAGCTCCATGGCTGTCCAAGTCCGGCTGAACCACTTGGCGTTGCATATGTCGCTTATACCACGGACCCGAGTCTGCATTGACTTGCCATTACGCATAGCGTTAACCGTGCTGCTCTCTATGTCCGAGAGGTAAGCGACGGTTAGAAAAGCCTGCTTAAAGATCATGGGGATAGCCTCGATGATGCTGATCTTGATATCATCCTGCCATTGCGGCACGCTAATGTAATCATGCCAGACTTCGAATGGCTGCTGAATTATCTTTGCTAAGGCAAGATATATGCGCGGAGGCACCTCACGGACGATAGATGCCACTTCCTCGATGCTAGCGTCCGAGCTTCCTCGTCTGTACTGGAGGTCTGCCACCGCGGGATGCCAAACATGGGATACCGTCACGTATTTGGTGGATTCGAGGAGGCAACTTAGATGCCGATGGTAAACCAGGATAGCTTCAGCAATAGTATGTACTTCAATCTTTTCTGTGTATTTGTGTATATCTCTAAATCCGGAGGTCTGGAGGGCAAAAGTACGGACAAGCACCTCAGTTGGACCAATCTCAAGCCCGCACTGGCAGCATGTCGACCCCCCTCTTCTCATACCAGACCAGAGGCGGTCTAGGAATGCTTGAGAAGAATATTTGTCCATAATTTCAACTATAGAAAAGTAGAAATCCGAATATCACGGTTAACCAGAACCTTAACGAGTAGGCATTTAAGTAGGTACAGGCGATTGGTGTTCTTTATATGAGTAGGGATAACCCCTTACTCCATTAGATTGGCCAGCATCTAGTCCTATGTATTGAATGCTCAAGAATAGTGTGGTATTTTGATCCTACGACTTAGAAAAATTCGAATCCTTCCTTAGTGACAAGGATATAATGCGGGAAAGTCAAAGAGGCGATACAACTTTGCTTGCTCTCGTCTCGTGTGCTGCATACTCGGATTGTTTCAGTCTAGTTTCGTGGCGTTAATGTGCTGACGAGTTGAAGTCTTGCTACCTAACAAGGAATACACTTGCATGATAGGCAGTTATATTTGGAGAGTACATGAGCGTATACTATTCATGAATTCTTCTTGCAGCCCAGTTCAACTCCACTGGTACCGATTCAGCTATATTCCACAGCCTCTGGTGATCATTTTTAGTGTACTATGTTATCCTGATCCCTTTAGCATTGTTTAAGTGATCAAACTAGATGTAACTCAAATACTCATTTATATCATTTTTATATTATTATAAAAATAAAATCGTGTATTATACTTTAGACTGACTACGACTTTATAGTTACGTACGCTTCATATCTTCGAAATCTAGATCTTTAGCAACTAAAAAGGTCTATAATTCTAAAAAAAAATATGGAGCAAAATAGGTTCTATATAGAAGGGGAGGGGTAACCAAGTTCCCTGTCTTAGCCAAACGTTCAGAATTGACCAACAAAAAGGAGGCAATAACTTTTAAGTAGATTTTGTAACACACGTCAGGGGTACATCAATGATACTTCCCCTGAAATACTGGCTTATTAAAGATGTAATACCAGGTGCTTCAACAATAACACAAAAGAGTTAGTAGTATAGGACACATGCGTTAAATTGTTGATGAGAATATAAGTGCTCTATTATTATTCCGAATCTTCTGCAGTTTCATTCACGGAGTCATTGATGTGTCCTGTCATGTCGGGTTGGAGCAGCCCTATGTTAAATTCTTAGCCGTTGATAGCAAAATGGGATATTGAATAATCTTTCAAACCAATGATCATCGGAAGTTAAATGTCGGTTTATGAACATACCTTGCCTTGCTGAGTCCTCCTCGTCTTGATCCTTGTGATTACCCTCTATTTTAAAAAGCTCGGCCATCTCCTCTAGGGACCGACCTCTTGTCTCAACTACTGCAGATCAGCATTTGTGAATCTTATTTGACTATATGGCACCTTACCTAAAGCGTAGCGCACGAAGATGAATGCTATCACGCAGATGACAGCGAATAATGCGTATAGGCCATAACCTACTGAGCTTTCAATGGGAGGAGAAACCTGAGCTACAACAAAATTGGAAACCCAGAGAGATGCAGTACATAAAGCATTCCCCTTGGCCTGAAGAGATAGTTAGATTATATGCAAGTAAAGGGCTAAAGAGGTATATACTTACGCGCAGAGAAATAGGGAAGATTTCGGCAGCATAAGTCCATGAACCTGAGCTCCAACTCATGTTGAAGAAAGTAAAGAATAGAAAGGGAAATATAACGATAGAATTGTTGATGGGGTCACCTGGGAAGTCTATAACATGCTGCTGCAGAATACATATCCCAACTAGGGCGCATATCATGCCAATGAGACCGAATTGGAACCAGGTCTTGCGTCCAAGGCGATCAAAGTAGAAAATCGGAATCCAGGAACTGAGGAATAGAACAATGCCAATCCCGCCGGTCGCTAGATTAGCCATGGCAGGGTTGGTGATGCCGCCTTTCTTGAACAGCATAGGTGCGTAGTAGAAGATACCGTTGGTGCCTTTTCATTTGTTATTTTAGTGTCCTTCATTCTACCTGGGGTGTGGCCCATTGACCAGCTAATCTTACCTGTGATCTGCTGGAATATTTGTATTCCAGTTCCAAGCAAGGTGACTCTCAAGACTGGTCCCCTGAACATGTCTAACCAAGACACGTGAGTGACAACTTGCTCCTCGGAAACAGTCTTACGAATCTCGCTGACTTCCAACTCGGCGACTTCAGACCCATGGAGTCTTGCGAGCACTTCTACAGCACATTCGTATCTCTCCTCGGTAGCTAGCCATCGCGGGCTAGGGGGGACCCACGTCCAACATCCCACGGCGAGGACTAGAGCTGGTATAACTTGAATAGCTAGTGGGATGCGCCACCAGTTGCTCGAGTTGATAAAGTAAAAGGCGTAGACGACCCAGAACACTACCATTTCACCAAAACAGAGAATCATTAACTCAATACCGACAACCCGGCCACGTAGATGAGCAGGAGATATCTCGGATATGTAGAGTGGGACGCCAGCCGAGTATGCGCCTACACCGAGCCCCAGGATTAGGCGTCCTACGCTCTGCCAGAGGTGTCAGTCTAGTA
The DNA here is from genome assembly GCA_022578605.1 of Camillea tinctor. Taxonomy (NCBI): domain Eukaryota; kingdom Fungi; phylum Ascomycota; class Sordariomycetes; order Xylariales; family Graphostromataceae; genus Camillea; species Camillea tinctor. The sequence continues at coordinate 18,037 of MU394131.1, forward strand.
GTTGAAGCAACATGGTGAGCGGAATTAGACTTACCATCTGGGGTATGGTGTTAGACACGCTCTGAAGCAATGCGCCCATGATGAAAACGACACTAGCCATCGAGAGAGTTCTCTCTCGGCCGCAGGCATCGGCGAACAAGCCAATTGTCATGGCTCCTATCACGCATCCGATATTGTATATGCTGACCACAAAACCAATACTCCCTGGGTCATGAGTAATGTACTTTAATTAATGCTAGCGGAGATATGTGACTTACAATCGTTCTCGGGCTTCATGAGTTCCAACCACCGGTCATCGGCGATGATCATCACCATCACGCCCTGGTTCCACCCAAAGAGAAAGGCGCCCAGTGAGACGAAAGCAGTGAGAGTATAGACATAGCGAAGGTTGGGTGGGCGGTGTTGGCCTGGTGGAATGCTGTCGGGACGGCGTATAGGCGTCCTCTGTTTAATAGGGTTCTTCATGTTGGGATACCAAGTCGAGAAGGTTAAACGGTAGTGATGGGAGCGGTGGCTTCAGCGAACAAGATCCTTGTTTCAAGTAAAGGGGGCGGAACCAAGCCGCAGATGACAAAATCACGTGATAAGGCATTGCTGTTTCTGTTTGAGTTCTTCCTCCCAGTTTCCCTATCTGTCTATTGTCTATTAGACGTTGCATGCAGGATCTCTATCTCGCATATTAGTTTGACACTGGGTATACGATGTCACATGCATCTCCCAATAGGTTCGCTCACGTACATATTGACTAATTTGCGTTGTTCGTATCTTAGGTATATATTTGTACATGTAACGAAGTATATTTGCTCTTTTCTTCCGTTACCCTGTCACAACGGTTCTTAAGCCACACTATATGTGTGTTCTGTCTCATCCTAATAAACATGATAGGATTATCTAGGTTAATTGATATCGGATCAGTTACAGCTTAAAGAACGCAGACCATTTATTTATTTATTTGTTTTTATAAGCTATGCTTTAGAGGTACAGATTAGCACCAATATAACAACATTGCCCCAACCTACCGTAGGTATGTCGGTGTTCACTCATATAATTAATGGAATAAGCCACCCTTAAAATACTCAGAGCTATTTAAGTATTTCGATATAGACATAAATTATTTTTACTAATGTTAGGTATTATGTATTAAAATGGTAGACGAGACAGTCATTTCTTGAATTAAGTACTTAGGTACCTACTTACCTTGACACAATGAAGCAATAACTTTATCTAGTGTAAATATAGTGTACTACATACACCGAACCCATGCCCCTTATTCGGCCAATTAAAAGCTCGGATTCCCGACCCTTGGCTCTTTTGGGAAAACGATCGGACCCTTACCCATGCACATGCATGTGCAAGTGATTTGATCACGAGCAGCTTCAATCCCGCCTGCACCGCGACCTACACTATGAACCGCGCGATTCCCAGCCTAGAACCTACCTAACCTAATCCACGAAATACTCGGTGAAGAGACTGTGAAGGTACCCCCTCAATAATATATCTATCTACCGGACCTAATGCATATCATAAAGACCGTTAGGTTGTTTAGAAATACCTAATTTCTTTTTCTCCCTTGTTCTTCTTCCGGGCTTTCCCCTCTTACGTATGTGTCGATCCCGCGTCGATCCGCTCGCTCATCACAAGATTTCCCCCTCCTCCTCTTTCCCAAGAGTCACCATAACGAGCACATACACGAGATTTGAAAAAAAAAAATAGAACACAGCCTCGCTCCCTCCTCCCGTTTCCGTCCTCGCTCCCGATCATAAGGGGGGAAACATCTCACGTCATGTTTGTCTACCTAGGGTAGCTCGCCAGCTACTCTCTAACCAACCGACCCGGCATCAACACGACATTCACTTACCCTCCCGCGAAACTCCGAAGAAGTTCCATCATATCCCCCGACACCTACGTTCTCCCAATACCCGGAAACCCAACCGACCACTATTCTAATAAACCATAAACCTCTCCCCCCGAAAATGCCCCAATTCTTCCCCTTCATCCCGGGAAACGAAACCAACCACTCCGCGACCGCGGACTCGAGCTCCCCGCTCCTAGGGCGCTTCCGCGCCGTGATCCCCCCCTCCATCTCGTACCCGTCCTCGCCCGTCCCATCCCGCCCCCTCACCAATGGGCTCAGAACCAAGCCGCAGCCGCAGTCGCTCCGGGGCAGCGTGCACGTCGGCTACGGGGCCCTTGCGCTGATGGCCTCTCTCGCGGAAGAAGAAAGCTCCACCTCTTCTTCTTCTCCTTCTTCTCCCTCTTCTACATGGGGCAGAGAGGATTCCGAAGCAGAAGAAGAACAAGAGGATAGGGGAGGGGGAAATAGGCAGAGGAAGAAGAATTGGGTGCGCCGGGCCTGGCGGCGGGGCGCGCGGGCGGTGCGGCGCAATGTGGAGGACCTGTGGATCGCGCCGCGGCAGAGCGCCGTGAAGCGCGTGGTCGAAAGTTGGTGGAGGCGGTGGGGGCTGTTGGTTGTGCTGCCCGCTGCATTGGTAAGCTCTTTTTTTTTCTCTACAATTCTTACCTTTCCCCCCCAACCTTTGCGCGCACGCGCGCGGGCCTCGAATATGTATAAGTCCCCGACGGCTATTTCGAGAGTGGGGGAGAGAGAGATGGAGAGATGGAAAGTGGAGGGTTCGCGATATTGCGGGTCGGATATACACAGGCGCGCACATAATCAAGAGCTTGATTTACATAATCTTGTTTGAGAAGGGTAGCAAAAGGGGGAGAGAATAAGGGTTGCATGAAGCAATTGGCTAATCATGTGAATTTATTACGACTATATAGGCAGTAGCATGGTGCGCGATCCCTTTTCCGCAGTATCCTCTCGACCCGAGCGAAATACACCACCACCACTACTACTCCACCGCGTTCGCAGATTCCGCGACGGATCCGTTCCCGCTTCCGGACCGGGCCCCCTCCGGCAGCAGCGACAGCGGGCACCGAGCGCCGGGTCACGGGGAGGCTCGGGTGCAGGTCAACTTCTGGTTCTTCCTGTTCGTGTACTACGGGCTGTACAACCTGACGGCCCTGATCTGGATCACCAAGGTGTTCAACCTGTACTCGCTGAACTGGTGGCCATCGTGGCTGGGCTTCCCACTGACCGTGTCGCTCATCGCCGCCGTCGCCACCGCCGCCCCCGTCCCCTTCTACCTCGTGCCCGAGCTGCGCTTCCTGACCGTCCACAACACCGCCTGGATCAGCTGGACCTTCGTCATCATGGCCATGCCCGTCGCTATCGCCTTCGGCATCCTGCTGGCCCACGAGCGCCATCTCGGCCTCCGCCACTCGCTCAGTGAGACCCAGCGCATCTTCACCAACTCCTGGTGGACCGGCGAGGCGGAAACGTGGTTCTCCGGCCGCGACCGCTACAACCGCCGGCGCCTAGGGCGCGGGCCTGGCACCTTCGGTGACACTGATGCTGCGCTACTGCAGGTGAGTGCCCCGGACGCCCGCGCCCAGGGTGCGCCGGGCTTTGTCCAACGTCGTCGGTGGCTACCTGCGAGCTTCGTGCGCTTTATGTGGTTCTGCCTTGCGCTCACCATCAGCCTGCTCGCCTACCTGCTTGGGGAAGCCTACGCTGAGATCTATCTGCGCACCCTGCCGCACAACAGTTTCGAGACTATCGCGTACGTCTACAGCTGGGTCATAACAGTCCACCTGCTCGACGCCCTCACAGGTTGGATCCTCGGCGCCAGCGAGGGGGAGCGCGTCGGCAGCTACCCTCTTAGCTGGGTCTTCAAATTGTAAGTTGCTCAAGATAGTTAGGTGGATAAAGAAAGAGTAGGGAGTCCACTGAAGGCTCACTGCTGCATATATACATACCCATTTTCCTCCCCAATGGTATGGATTTAAGTTCCGTTGAGCTAACCTTCCTATGACAAACACAGATATTTTATGCTCACCTACCAGACCTATGTCCGCGCCTTGTATGCGCGCCTACGCTCGCCCTCGCAGTTTATCTGGCTGCAGGCCCTTTCCTCAGGCTTCCTGATCGTGCTAACGCCACTGACCATGACGCGGACGTACCACCGAGCGCTGTCGATGCTAGGCCTGACGGGGCAATCGTACGGGGCGTACCAGAAAATCTGCACACGAAACATCTTCATCCGGTCGGTGGCCGAGAGCGCGTCCATGCTCGCTTTCCTCGGCAGCATCTTGGTCTTGCATTTCGGCCCGAATCGCGAGGTCTACCCATACTTCTCCTTCGACGGCCACGACGGCGACGGCGACGGTAACAAGGAGCCCTACGATTTCGATCTCACCTACTACGCCTCCCTCGTGACCTGGGCTTGTGAGCTGGCCGCCGGTTTCGTCGTCCGTGGGCTCGTGCGCCTAGGCTTCGGTGTCGATGCCGCCGCCGAAGGTAGGCTCGATCTTACTGTCTGGCCCGAGCTGCTTCCTGCCAGCGTCGCCGTCATGGTCCACGTCCTGCAGAACATGTTGTTTTCCATCATTCGCTTGCAGTTTCGGTGATTGGGAATGCGTGTGTGAGACGGGCATACAGATCGCGATGACAGAGGAACTAGTCGGGGGAGACAAGTAACGCGAAACGACAACGAGGCAGAATTGTTGCTAAGAATCTTGCGTACGCGCGCGCGTGCTGATGTGGATATACGGGATTGGAGAAGGGGTACCTCTTTTTTAGGAGTAAGCTCCTTTTCTTTTGCTCGAGCTCGTATAAGCAATTCGAGAAGGAAACGGGGAATCTAGGATGAAAGGGAGGGGTGGGAGCGAAGCTTTGAAAAGCGACGAGGTCGTTTGGGGGAAAGCGTTAGGACACGTGAAACCGATCGACTCGCCGCGGTGATCGCCGATTCTTCCGGGCCGGTCGTGTCGATCCCCCGAGACCACTAAGCCTTTTTCCTCGGGATGCGTTTCCGAAGGATGGGAAGGGGGAAAAGGGGGATGGGGAAATTGGGGGAGATGGATGGCATCAAGATGACATGCGATTTGTCGATACCACCTTCGTCCTTTTTCTGTTATTAGGTATGATGCAATGATGCCCAAGGGCGGTGTAGGAATTGATACCCCTTTTAGAATCGTTCGTGGTAGAGTAAAAGAGATTATTAGACAGAGATAGTGGGAGCTAGAATTAGATACCCCCTACCCTACCCCTCAAAAACTTTTTTCAAGCAAGCAAGCAAAACAAAGCATGAAAATAATGTAAGCAAGGAAGACCATCGCGTTATGCATGAGCTTAATAATGGGTTAGTTGGCAACGATGGGTAGGTGGGTTTGATGCTGTGCTCCCAAGGGCGCAACGACGACGACGACGCGGGTCCTTTGTGGCCCCCCCAAAGCCACGCACGACGCAGGCGCTTGCATTGTCTCCTTGTATATCTTGCAGCGGGTTTATAGCCATCTTCAGGGTCGAATAAACGCAAATATCTGTCGTGGCAGGCTAACCACAACCAAACTCACTTCCCCCCTTTTTCCTTTTTTTTTTTTCCTTTTACAAGCCTATTGCAACTCCACGGGGGGAGACATACCTTTTTGTTTTTTTTTCCCTCTGCGAATGGGTGGAGTACGCGTAGTGGAGGTGCAATGCACGCAATTCTGCATACCCGGCGAGCCTGCTACGAAAAATACTCCAAGGAACAGGAAAAAGAACGTTACAGAATATCCGAGCGAAGGCGCTAGCACGGCGACAGTGGTACGATCGCATCCCTGGCTGTACATATACTGCACGATATGCGCAACAGCACGAAGGCGAAGAGAAAGCAACAAGCAGATTCGATGAACTACTCCTTCCACTGGGAAGATTCCGCTCACCTTGGCCCCGGCTATATGAGCAGGGAGAGACGGCCGGTAATATACGTACGGCAGGAAGGAGAGGATTGCCCCCCTATATTGACATGTGTCTGAAACGGCCGGGTGCAGCTGTTGTACAACCCATCCAGGCGGCGCTGGGTGGCGTCTGCCAATGGACCAACCGACTAGTAAGTCCATGTACGGGACTGACCCCCCAACCCGGGAATTCGATTGAAGGTCGTTGAGCATAGGTAAAGACCTTCTGCCGATTCAAGCTCTAGACCGCCCAGGGCTGAAGGGGAGGTTTAGACATTGCTCGGGACGATCGACAAGTTGCAGATCCACATGGAACGTCGTTATTCGACGAGGCTGGAGGTTAGTCAAGCGTAACACTTCATATTAGCTTGTCGTGGCAACTCTCGAGAGAAGCGCCCTGCTTTGATCCCATAGGTGCAAATATCTAGCCCAGCCCTTTTAGCTAGCTCCTTGTGTAGCTTTCCCCAGATCGATCAAAGGCACCCGGCAGCTGCAAGACTGGCGGTGAATAGGTGTGTGTGTGTGTGTGTGTGTGTGCATGCGGAGATTTGATTCATGGTTTGGTTCTGCGACGTGGCTGCGCAAGGAAGAGGAAGATCGGACGAGCATAGCGAACAGACATAGAAGCCCGCGACACGCGGGAAGATACGTCGGAATTTCCTGAAACGTGCGCGCGCGCAAGAGAAGATCCAAGCTCGCTTACAGAGAAACAAAACCTAGATGCAGGTTGTATCGCCTTCGCATGTAAAGGGGGAAAAAAAGAATACCATAAAGAAATACAACGAGGTCCACGTAGCCATTGCGAACTTGATAGATCTAGGAATGTAAACCTACCTTAGATAAAGAACTGGGGTGGAAATAATAAAATAGAGTTGCGATCTTGGCTATGAGAGGTAGGGGGAGTACTACAACGAAGATGGTACAGTAACAATTTTAGCCCCAGATCCTTGCATGATTAGCCATTGGATGTGTATAAGCAGCGGGAGACAAAAGTTTGGGGGTGGCGAGCAACAGGTAAAAGCTTGAGGTATCTCCATGATAAGCTGAGCTGGCAAGTGTGTAGGACGACAGTCATATCGGTTAGGGTGGTGTGTGGAGGCTGACGAGAAGTATCATGTTTTGTCTTTTTTTTCTTGTTGTTTTCGGCAACAACTCAATCAACACATAGGCCGTTATCAGGATCCATTTACTACTGGAGGGCTGAACGGACTTGCTATAGATGACGGACTAGCACCGGACCAGGAGAGCTAGGTTTCGAAACCAATCGGTGGAGAATCACACATCGTTCCAGCATCGAGTCGACGGCGATTCGGCGAAATTAAAGAGATTAGGAGGGGGCCAAAGGACGACAACATGTTCAGCCAGATCTTGTTGCAGAAGACTTGCGGCCTTGCAGGTTGAAAAAAAAAAAGGGCCGGCGGAAAGGAAGTGTCATCATCATCATCACTGATTCCCAGACGTTGGGCGTCCCAACATCCGGGTATCCTTCCCCGATGAAGGGCTGCGCATATGATGTCAAAACAGCGACTTAGTTAGAGCGCCGTCTGTTTCTATATCACTCTCCCGCTCGGTCTCTACTGGGTAAGTGCTGATATACCTGGATCATTAAACCATAACTAGAAGTGAAAATGGGTTTGAAGATGCAAGTAACGTAGGTTAATTGTTGGTGTTATGTGTGGTTGCAACACATCGGAGCAAAGTCAATTCCACCCCCTGGCTCGGTTGTGGTGCTGTATGTATCACGTCTTTGGGGGTAGACGGGAAGGTTGATGCGACTGGTGGTTTCTGGAGAAGTGATTGAGGCGCAACGCAACGCAACTGAAGCCGATAGTAGTCAAGTTGAAGTAACGGTTCTAGCGGCAACATAGCACCTTGTTGGTCAATCTGCCCTCCCCGTCATCCCTGCAACAGTACTGGTGTATGCGCCTAACCTCTACCTGTAAGTTATATTAACAAGGCAGACACATAGATACAGGCGTGGTAGAAGACTGGATCGAGTTGTGGGTTGGAGAATTTAGGAACAAGGCCACGGACTGTCCTCCGTACGTCCTATCGCCGGCCTCTGCGTGGAGCAAAGCAGCATGGTTATTATTTATAGTTCGGTAAGATTGAAGATTATGATAGACAGTGAGGCAAAGTGTGCATGTATTATAGGTTATAGGTTATATGTGTGTAGATGTGTATGTATGCAATAGATATAAGTTTGAAAAAGTTACCGTATCGATGACTGCGATGGTGATAACGATGAGATTGTGGGGTGAAAAAGAGGACAAAGAGCAACAGAATTTGGTGCTGACCGGAAATTCCCATCCAAAAGAGCACTTTAAAAGCCACGGTTGTGGGGCTACCGGGTCAAATCGCTGGGTCCACGCTGCGCAGCAGTGCCCTAAAGCAGGTAAGTACATTAGTATAGGTCTAGGTATGTAAGTAGCGACTGCTATGGTATAGGCAAGTTCTTTGCTACGATTGGTTTGGTAGGTAAGACAAACACGGAGCGGCAACCAAACAGAGGCACCTAACCTAAACCCTCACAGCTGGGTCCGGACGGGAGCCACTTACCTTACCTTGTCTGTAACCGATTGTACCGTACCGACCATACCTACTAGAGCATCACATGTATGTAGGTATTCCGTATCCGTATCATCTTCTACACCCTCCCTACCCTAATAATGCTTACCTTACCTGCTGAACTCCCATCTTTCCCTCTTTCTGACCAGCCTTCCGGTTTCACAAATCTCAAGAGGATTCCCGTCGGTGATCTTTTTTTTTTTTTACGCTTATGCATAGATTGGGAAGGTAACTAACTCATGGACAAGCTAGACAAGCAAGACAAGACAGGCAAGACAGGCAGGCAGGACAGAGGTGCGGTGCGGCCTCGGGACGTTTCCTCTTGTAACCTTGTACTACTCCGATCAATTACCCGTTGCGGGAAGGAGTTGGGGGTTAGATTCTTACGGCTTTAATGCCCAAGTCCCAAAGCTTCTAGAAACAGTAGAACATTCTCCAGGTCCACATATTAATTGTCGTGAAACAAACAAATCAACCGAGGCGATGCTATCCATATCGAGAGACCGACTCCATACATCCCACCAGCAATCACCACATTGCGCTACCAAGCCGAACCGAACCAAACAATAACCCAAACAAAAGAACGAAACAAGAAACAGTCCACCCACCAAGCCGGACCTACTATTTTTAATTTATCTATTTCTTTAACAAGTTTCTTTTTCTTTCCGTTTCTTTTGTCGACTTATAACATAGGAACACAACACACCTAAGGTACTAACTTCTACTCCGTAAATGCAGAGGCATATATGCACCTCACTGTTTAGGGCTCTCCCTAATAAACTCACCTACCTATCAACGTCAAAAGGTTTGATAGAAGTTGATTAAAAAGCATCTCGACTAATTACTTATTATTTGACGTCGAAAACTATTCTTTACCGCCTTTCTCTCAAGTGGAGGATACCTTGTTGGGCCACAAGCTTAATCGTCCTAATAAAGGCGATCGACATAACGTAGCGGCGTTGACCGGAACGTGTAATCCATACCTAACAAATCCCTGACTGCGGATGCGAAAAGATTGGGAGAGAGAGAACCAGAGCGGGTTAGAGGGGGGGGAAACCGGAACGGCAGGGTAACAGAAGGGGGAAAAAAAAAGAAGAGAACTGAATGTGTGCGTGTGCGTGTGCGTGTAAGTGTGTGTGTGTGTGTGTGTGTGTGTGTGTATGTATGTATGTGTGTATGTGCAGCAGTCAGTAAAGTGATGATAGATGGTGGCTTGCATGGGTTGGATAGTTCCTAGCTCTCGTTCGGTATGGGCTATAATGGTGCCATAGTGCCATCACGACGATGATAGTGGGGTGGAGGGGTTGTGAGAAGAGAACGAGTCACTCACCCCTCCTCACCCCTTGCAAGCCCTTGCAACATCCACCATTACGCCCACGAGGGTTCATCATCTATTTTTCTTGGTTATTATTTATTTTCATATTATTATTATTATTTATCATCATTACCTTACTCATACCTTGGGTTATATGCACTCAAATGGGGGCCGCGAGCCCGGGGTGTAAGAGGGGCTGTGGGAGAGGTTCGTTATAATTGATTGATCTGGGTTATCTAACCAAAGCTCAGCCATCGACAATGTTTCAATACATTCGAGGTACCCAAACACTCACCTACATGTAAATTACATGGGGACCTACACCATGTGAAAAGTGAATATGCATGCACATAAGGTACCCGGTTACTTAAGGTAACGTGGGCTGATGGGTGGGAAAGTGATGGGATTGTTCCATGATAATATGACGCCTAAATGAAGAAACAGATGGAGAGGCATATTAGCCCAACTTCCCAATTCATTAAAGGACAATGGTACTTTTTAGGTGAGCTGAGTGGTTTAAACATGTATATCGAAGGAAGAGGAAAATGAAGATAGGCAGAAAAAAAGAGATAGGGTGGAAGTTAGGTAGGTAGGTTAGGTAGGCTTGGAAAGTAAGAGTCATTTTGAAAAAAAAAACCCCCCAGCCGGTTAGGTATGTAGGTATGTACCTAGGCAGACACTAGATACCTAAGTTAGATTGGTACAGACCTACTACATATCAATTAATCTCCAATGTTGGTTAGGTGGATTTTTTTTTAAAAAATAATGCGGCGCTCTATCAAAACTCATTATCTGCCCCGCCAACAAGGCCGATAGACGGTAAGAATTATGATCAATCGAGACGAGACCTTAAGGAAAGAGGAAGGAAAGAGAAGAGGAAAGATCTAGTTTTCTTTTCTTTTTCTTCTTCTCCTTCTTAACTTTTTTTTTTTTTTTTTCAGAAAAAAGTTTAGGTAGGCGCATGGCATGTACAGCCTATATGTGGTTACCTTATGTAGTTCGTAGGTTATGTACCTAGTGTCCATACTCATTACTTACACAGTCACACTAAGGCTAGGTCTCTTTCTTTTTTTTTTTCTTCTTCTTTCATCCCATCAACTCAACTCCCATCCATCTTCATCCCACTTCCCAAACTCGTATCGCTTCCTTTTCACTCTCTCCACATTCATAACCATTTTCGCCTTAGCCTCCCTTTCTATTTTCTACTTTCCCACTGCATAATCTACCTATCTACTTATCTACAGTACCCAAAAAGGAGAAGAAGAAAAAAGAGTAGAGAAAAAAAAAGAAACGAAAAAAGCCTCCGTTGTATGCCCGTTCACTCAATTGTTCGGCTTGTTACTTGTTCCTATTTTTGTACAGTACCTACAGTACATGTCCAATAGATCCTTTTTTTTTGGTCACTTCCGCCCCCTCCTCCCTCCCTCTGTATATGTTTGTGTATGTGTGTAAGTGTGTGTAGTGTATATTGTATGTGTATGTATGTATGTGTGTGTCTGTCTACCTTTTCCACTCTACCTCGTCTCGTCTTGTATCCTGTACGGATCATTCTCATTCTCAGGTACCAGAGCTGCAACCCCGTCTTCCAGTCAGATCAGTCAGATCAGACCAGACGGACAGGACAAGACCCAAGTCATCCAAGTCACCCAAGTCACCCCCAAGTCAAGGAGGATATCCCCGGCCGGGCTACACCTCCTACCCTGCTTGCCTACTTTCACTGCCTGCTGCGCCTGTGCGTTGTTTCGCGGTCACTCCTGAGGCGGCCGTTTTATCTGCCTACCTACCAAGCTACTTGACCCTACCTTAGCTACCTACTTGTCAACCAACCTGTTGCCGGCCTACCTGTCTTACTTGGCTTGCCCTGTCTCATTCCTCCTTCTACTCCCTCCCCCTGGTCCAGGATCTTTGTTGTGCCACACCCCTCCCACAAATTTTTCTCTCCTCTTCCTCTCTCGGATACAGATATCTATTACCTTGTCCTGTCCCTCTCAAAACCCTCTCTTTTCCTCTTCCCTTTTTTTTTCTTTCTTTCTCCTTTCCTTCTTCTTTTCCTCAGCATGAGTGCTCCAGTCTCCTCCCCTCATCCTGCTGAACTTGTGGCTACCCACCCTAACCAGCCCGGGATAACTTCAACTACCACCGCCCTCGATGCCTCGCGACGAGAGCCCGCCTCCTCCGCCTCCGGTGCCGCCGAACTCACCAGTCAATCGGTAATTTCCTTGACTGTTGATGAGGAGAAAAAGCTCCAAGGCGCCAAGAAACTCGTAGTCGACGCTCTCCGATACGAACCAGACTTTCCCATTCCCGGCATAAAGTTCATCGACATTCTCCCCATATTTCAAAACCCAGTCGCCTTTGCTTCTCTACTCGACGTGCTCGTTCTCCTAATTCGAGAGCGCTTTGGTGACCAGATACCTGATATCATCATCGGCCTAGAGGCCCGAGGTTTCCTTTTCGGCCCTACGCTCGCATTGCGACTCAACCGTCCTTTTGTTCCTGTCCGAAAGAAGGGCAAGATGCCGGGCGCCTGCAGAACTGTAGAATACAAGAAGGAATACGGCAAGGATGAGTTCCAGATCCAGACCAGCGCTATCAAACCAGGCCAGCAGTGCTTGATTGTCGACGACATCATTGCGACTGGTAAGTACAATTACTACTCATCCTCCCACCAAACCCCTCTCCCCCATTAAGACTTCACATCAACCTATTCGATCGCAATTCGCTTTTTGCTTTGTTCGTCAATCAATCTACTACTATACTACGTTTTCCTTTTGAGGATACCTGTAATCAATCATGGGAATAGCGGGGGAGGAGGGGAGGGGGAGGGCACTGGCGATGCCGCGGCCCGTGTCTTTTTTTTTTTTTGCCCTTTACCCACCTGTCAGAAACCACCGAGGGGTAATTGAGCAGGCATTATCGTGCTACTCTTCGAAATCTTACGCAAATCCCTGGTTTGCGCGCGGGATTGCCAAGGGAGGAAAATCGGGCCTAGGCTTGGTGCCCATTCAAGTCTCGGTCTGAAATTCGACTATACTCCCGTCTCACCCGAAGAGTCCGCTAGATAATGGCACTGACTAATCCCTCCCTTTCCTTTTAAACCCTGTCGAATCATTTACTGTTTATGTTGTGCTTCATAGGCTAACACTTTCTTAGGAGGTACTGCTGCCGCTGCTGGACAACTCGTGGAACTATCCGACGCCAATGTGATGGGATATCTGTTCATGATTGACATCATAAACCTAAAAGGCACGTCGCTCCTTGGCGACAAACCAGTTATTACCCTCGTGGAGCATAACGAAGAAGAGTAGAAGGATTTGGATCATCACCTCTCTTGACACATTTCCGGAGAAAAAAAAACATAAAACGACCAAAAAAAATTTCCTTCTCACACAGCACACGAGAAAGAATATAATATTGGATGCAGCTACTTTTTTTTTCATTCTCATATAGGGACTCAGGACCTGATTGGTCGGGATAGATAGTCGGTTCAGATAAGCTGCATCGACTTTAGTCAGGTGGATTTTAAGGGGTAAAAAAGGGGGCTCGCAGATTTGGTTCGAAGTTGCATGGTAAGGCGTTCACGAGCCATAAAGTGGGCTGCTTTTTGTTCAGAAATACATTTTTTCTACCTTCAAAGCAAATCTACATAGAGAGACGGGAGACAAGAGAGGAGTTACTTTGTCTCTATCCTTAATTGAGAAGGGCCTCAATTTCTTTGACCAGATGGAGAGGAAAAGATAATTGTTCGCGATACCCAAATTTTGATGCAACTTGCTTATGTGGTCAATCCTACCTATACAGCACGTTTTCCCCCTGCCGATCGATCAGGTGGGCATATGTGGATGTTCCTTGAGAAGAGCAGATGATTAATCTGAGATCTTCTAGCTAGAGATCACGGCATGTGAATGTGATAGACACCTATGCAGGTTATAGCATTTCCCTTTCGGGAGGGCCTGAGATCACCAACTTGCTACTACCAACCCAGGTATATAACATCTTCGGCTTATAGGTATAGGTAGATCGATCGATCAGGTAAGGATAGGTAGCCAATCTAAGTACTAGGTATTTAAAGATGTGTGGGTTCTTTTTTTCTCTCTCGTCCCTTTACTTCTCTCTCCCTTTCCCGTTTTGTTACGCGCCTACGCCGAACTGTGTGTGTGGAGGGGGAGGGGGAATTGCGGTTGCTGTCACACACACACACTCTCGCACACACCAACACTATATCGGTACGCATAAGAGAGCGTCAGATTGGTCCTATTAACCGCAAGTAGCCGAACTTAAACTTGGGAATATGTCTCGCATACCTGGTATATATAGATAACCATATGTATAAGAAAAGTTTTCTGGTACCAGGTTCCTGACATGACCTGACCTGACATGGGATAAGGCGGTTTAGTAATCTTTTTCTTGTGTCTTATTCACAGCCTCGTTGCGTTCTTGGTTTTTTTGTGGATGCTGTCTCGGAGGTTTGCTCTGCTTTGGAGATCTCTCAGTTTTCTTTGGGTTTGGTCTGGTTGGGTTCGGGATCTAGATGCATGGTGGACGCAGGCACCACGCACAGGTACACAAACCACAGATGATGAGTTAGTAACCTACTTATGCCGAGTGCGACACCAGGTGAGGTTGCTGTGTGATACGAGGCTGTTTTGGAGGGGGAAGGGTGGAGGGGAAAAAAAAAAGAGACAGGGGTTCAGGGGTCTGGCGATCTGAAAGGAGGGGAGGGGAGAAGAGGGGGGCCGCTTCCGGCTTTTGAGATCAGGAAAGAAATCACACACATGAGGAGGGAAAAGGGGAAGGTTTTGGGAGGTGATTGGTCGGTTGAGAATTCGTGTTGGTTAGCTAGTTGGTTTTATATAGATATATATATTATCCGTGTTCGCGATGTGTTGCTATGTCTATATAGTCTGGTGGGGAAAAGGTGATGGATGGGATAAAGGGGTGGAAGAGACGAGTGTGCTCGCTTGCGTGTACGAAGAGTTGTGATCACGAATCTAGAAGAAGTTGAAGATGTACTATCTGCACGTTGGTGCGGATCAGGAAAATGACTCTTTTTGGATGTGATTCTTCATCTACTTCTCAGGGATCGTTCCCCAGTAGGAGGGGGTTTTCGTGATTGTCTTGCGAATTCGGATGTGATAGTTGACTCCAGGCCCATGAACTTTGTCATCTGAAGTCCGTTTTCTCACACACTTTTTCGATAACTTAATAAGGTCATGTTACGAATAGTGTGTATGGTGATTATCAGATGATTACTAACAGATACGAGGACGGTGGTATGAGAGTAACCACATTTGAGCCCCCGGTGTATGTTCGTAGTTAGCAAATTGGCTCTGAGGTCACGGCATGAGTCCTCTTAGGATAGATATGAGCATTGAGCGCAAAGAAATGCCATCTCTAAATGCCTCCGTATGTGTGATTAGAATCCTCGTCATGGGCTTTACTTAGAATATGTCTACTGCGGATAGTAAATCCGTCTCGTTTATTTTTTTCGTAGCTAAACTATAGTGCTCCATCTTCAGAAGTAAGGCTCGGCGAGGACTATGCGTATCAAAGGAGATTTTTAGAACAGATATTAGAAATAGGTGTTATGTATCCATTCCTATCATGCCGATGGGATGGTGACTTTACGATTGAAAAGCGAACCACGAGTGACATCGTATACTATAGAACTAACTATAGATCTACCTGCCTGATGACTAGATGTTTTGACCAATCCAGGTTTTTCAAAGTTTGAACTTCATCTCTTCTAATCATTTAGACTATTTGCAAAATGTTGGATTAGAATTATAATCTAAAAAATTATATACAAACTCAATGTTGACCTTCGTCCACCTCCCATTAAACTCAGAACGTTGGAAACTAGATTTCGCTCCCACACACTATTGACAGCGATACTACATGATATGTTAACCATCTCGAGGCTGATCAACTTCAATTCGAATATCAGGACCTTGAGGTACCATTCAGTCCTGAAATGAGTGAGTTAATTTTGGAGTGGTATATTCAACCTTTGGTCAAAACGAATGTGCCCTCAAAAAGTGAACTGCGTATAAACGGCCAGGAAATTTTAGTTTGCTAAGGTTTTTTCAAGAACCATAACACAACCAAAGAAAATATTCCTTCAGGTACCTAGATAATAATCTACTCTACCCCTTCAAATCTTTATAGGTCTAAGAATCTCGACTTCACTCGTCCTTCATCTTCACTGAACACAATCACTGCACAAGTCATCAAAAGTCAGACTATCTACAACCTCCATCCCAACAATATCTATACGAGAAACACTGCCACAAACCACCAATTTTTCTCATACCGCCATATTGATAAAATATTACGATAATTGAAAGGTCAATTTTGGAGAATCTGTGGAGCAGTTTGAGGGGAACCTCACGAAAAACTTTAAACATCACCCAGTATGAAGCACGACATTATGGAATTAAGCGAGAGCTTCACTAGTATATGGCATGAGCGGCGTGCCGAGAGGAGTGCTGTAGCAGAAGTCTTCAGCTCTCCAGAGCTGCTAGAAAATATCTGCTCTTTTATGCATGGGGCCTACACGCTGCCACTGCGACAAGTATGCGGCTGGTGGCGTCAGGTCATCGATCCCCAAGCCAGCAGTTGCTCCCCCAGACTACGCCAGAGCATGAGGTGGATGTATCCTACGGAGGAATGCTGTCCCTCTGAGCCCATTGAGGGCGTAACCAAGCTACGATATAGAATTAACCCGCACTTGGCTGACCCCTTCAAGCCTTTCTTCGGTGACGCATTGGCACGCAGCGTAGATGGAAGTTATTCTTTCCGCTTGCTGGAGAGGAGGACCCAAGACCTGGAGTACGACATCTTCAAGCCTTACTTGCGACCTTACACGTACCTCAACTATTAGCCAAACGGTGTACCTCGCTGCGACGACCCAGCCTTGCCCGAATAGCGCTCTTTGCTCGTCACCATGCCCCCGATCACGAATGCCACCCTCCAACTGTTCACTGAAAAAGCTAGGTGCTTGAGCCTATTTCGGAGGTTTCAGTTACTACCAACTGAACCCAGACTAGCGCAGCAGTATCACACCCCTGGGGGCGATAGATACGTCCTGGTAGAGACAGAGGAGCTGCACCCCAACGAGCCCGACATCACAGTAACACTAGTGTTCGCGTCAGGCCTACGAATGGGTCAGCTCTGGGACTTGGTGCAGCAGACGCAGAGCAAGATGACCGGGATCCAGTGGCCAGTCATTTTCGGCGACCAAACCCCTTACTCTCCGAGGGAACCATCTGGGTCGACTACGGGCAGGATTTGGGCCACGACGAACGACCCTCTCACTCTTCGTATACGAAGTTACAGGGCGCCGCTGGCGGGCCTCTTGCAAAAAGTGGCACGAATTATGTCATTCCCGGTCTATCTTTGGTACAAGTGCTGGCGCCTGTTTCTTTCCACGACTTTTTACAAGTCTGAGCGGTCCCGCGGGCTACAGGCATACGACAGGTACATCACGAAGGTCAGCATCAAGGAAAAGGACTTCACAGTGCAGGATGAAGATTTTATAGGCCTGAAGATGTGGAAGAAGGTCGTCAGGAATTTCATGGAAGCTGCATTTGAAGAGTGAAGATGGAGACGTGGATGTTGTGACATAAGCGATTTTGAACTGCCAATACTACCAGGCTACCACTTATGAGGGTGCCTAGCCATGACAAAAGGGCATCAGAATTTCAATGCTGGCCATATTGAATTCTACGGTGGTGCATGCGGCTACTGTCGGCGATCGTAACAAGATGGCGACGTTGTGGGAGGGTTAGGAGTATGAGAGAAAAAGGAGTATGATATGAAAACATCCAATAATGTGGTAAATGAACTTTTTAGTTGGATAGTTTCCCTAAAGTCTGTTGGATATAGCTTCTCCTGGCGCCCATCTAGTGCCAAAAACAAGGAAGATTATGTTGCTTTTCCTACTCTTTTACGCTGATACCCCGGCGTGTTTACGTAGCGCCTTCAAAGAAAAAAAAGAAGAGAAGATGTACAATGTGAATTTAATCTCGATTCTAAATATCCAGAGGGATTTTTGGTATGTGAACCAGACGAGCTTAAGGAGCTCACCCCTTTGGAGGCAAATAGGCCGCTGATAAACTCTCAAGATACGTACGCATTGTTCTCAAAAGAATTGACGTCCTTATGAATGCGTACTTAGGCGGCAATCTCCCGCGTCATACAAGAGTTATCTGCGCCCCCTATAAACGTATGGTATTAGCGAAGAAAAGGGGGGAAGGAAGAAACGGAAACAGTCCAAATATCCCCAGTGGTCTTCCTGAATAAATCGCCTCTCGTGTCTCAACCACCGCCTTCAACACTATAAATCAGCTCATGGGATCTATATATTCTTCAACTACCTCCAATTTATATATCTACCCACCTCGCATGAACTACCTACCCATCTATCCATCCCATCATTGCCATTCGAGTATATTTATAGCTACCTTATAATCTCTATATGCAGATAGAATCATGATCTTTACATTATTATGCTTAATAGGATAATCAGTTACCATACAAGCGCTCAAATGTATATCATATATCCGTCGCGTTGATTTCGAAACAGTTCCCCTTTTCTTTTGTTGCGAGGCACCTAGCAAGAACTTAGGTACCTATCACGATGTTATGCGAGGAATCTAGAACTACAACTACACGTGGCATTGATACATATAACTTACATGGAAATATTTTCTTTGTTCCGTGTATCTAACCTAACCCCCGACACTTCTTTTTTTATTCTTTTTAAGGAAATCAGTTACGGTATAACTTACGAAGATTGACACATTCCTTTGCTTGCTTCTTCTGATGAATCTTCTTATATATAAGAAATAAACCGTGTGATGGTTGGGTGCTGTAGACTGATGGTGATTTTCAATCTATCACAGTTTCTAACTGAAGGGTGGTATATCTCTATCCCTGGTACAACATCTATCGAACTAGTAAAGAATTAACATTAAACCACCTACAACAAACATATTTAACAAGAAAGTCTTTCGGTGAAGAGCCAGAGGAGACTATTACATATTATATTAAGCATCTATGGTTCTTTAATACATGGCGAATCTTACACTACTTAAGCCTCAAACGATAACCTCACATAAAACGTCTATAGTATGTCACCCATCTACAACGACCAGCAAGGACAAATCGACCTCTCAGTTTTAATGGCCGAAACCCATTACGAAGGTCACGTACAACCTCACATATCACGGCAACAAATTAGGACAACGCCAAACGCATGAGTATCTATTAGCTATTAAGAGAATGCTTTCAAGCCGGCCCCTCTGTGCAATGCCCTAAAGGTGGCAAAAAACACACGAAAACGCGCGACGTGTTTGGTAAGTGGGAAATAAAAACTTTCCTAACTTTGACATCATATGTTTTGCCGACTCTCTCGCTCTTCTCTCCTTTTCTCCCTCCTCCTACACACCTCCTTTCCTTAAGCAACCTCCCCCTTTACCACTTCTACCTCCTCCACTTTTACTACACCACTACCTCCCTGTCCACTCTCCTACCTTCACCATCGTGGACCTTATGAAGACCTTTAGAAACAAGTTTTATCGACATGTGTTTGGGACTTGAAATTCGCTTTAGAGTGGGCATGCGCTTTCAGAGGCCACTTATCAACCAACAAAAAAAAAGACTGTTCTTTCAGGGTATACTGGGTATCAGTAGACTAGGAAAATGTGAAAAATAAAAAGCAAATCTCCGCGTCAGACAAGGCATGCAAAAAAGCGTTGTGAGTATAAAAATCATGTACGCCCCCTCCCCTTTTCATCATCGCTCCGTCAATGCAGGCCGGTTAGTGCCGCTCGAAACAAGGATTGACATGGGAAAGAAGACGGGGTATCAATTCCGAACCAATCTTGAAGGGTATCTTGAAATGCAGATCCTTTCCCGACCAATCCCAACAAGTTGGTGACTATGAAAACATCATGAAACGACCGGCGACCGACTGGTCGAGGAGATATTAATGCCCGGGGCGATACCTGCACGCACTCTATGCGGCGGCGGTGACGGGGGCGGGAGTAGCGGGCTTCTCAGCCGGGGCCTCTTCAGCCGCAGGAGCAGGCTCCTCGGTCTTGGCCTCCTCCTTAGCGGGTTCAGCAGCCTCTTCGGGGGTAGCCTCAGTAGCCTCAGCGGGCTTGTCCTCAGCCTTGGCCTCCTCAGCCGGCTTCTCAGTGGCCTTGCCCTTGCCCTTGACGGTTTGTCGGAGCTTGGAGAAGAAAGGAGGGGACTTGACCTTCTCACCCTCCTCGTCAGAGGCAACAGCCTTCTCCTTCTTGCCGAAGGTGAAGGGAAGAGAAGACTTGCGCTTCTCGTTCTTCACATCCTTCTTGGCCTCGCCGTTGGTGGCAGCGGCCTCGGCACCCTCAGCAGTGGGAGAAGAAACCTCGGTAGAGAGAGGCTCAGTGGTCTCGACAGCGGGGATGACGGGGGCGGTCTCAGCGACAGGGGCCTCGCCCTCAGGGATAGGAGCTTCCTTCGCAGGAGTAGCAGGGGCAGAGTCAGCATCAGCCTTCTTCTTGCCGAAAGACAGGCCACCGAAGATGCTAAAGACAACACAGTTAGTAATTGAAAGTACTCATAACAAGGTGGTTAGTGCGACATACCTCTGGCGCTTGGAGGGAGTGGGCTTGGTCTCCTCCTTCTTGGCCTCCTCAGCGGGAGCAGCGTCAGCAGCAGCAGCCTCACCCTCAGCAGGCTTGTCGGCCTCAGCGGCCTCGGCAGCACCCTCAGCAGCGGGGGTCTCCTCGACGGGCTTGTCTTCGGCAGGGATCTCCTTCTTGGTCTCCTCCTTCTTGCCTCCACCTAGGAGGTTACCGAAGAGGGAAGCCCGCTTGCGGCTGGCAGATCGGCGCTTGGGCTCTTCCTTCTTCTCCTCCTTGGGCTCTTCAGTCTTGTCCTCCTCAGCGGCAGCGGCAGCAGGCTCCTCAGTAGTCTCCTTGGCGGCCTCCTCGGCGGTCTCAGGGGCCTTCTCCTTCTTCGCGGGCTTCAAGCTCTCAAGGGTG
The DNA here is from genome assembly GCA_022578605.1 of Camillea tinctor. Classification (NCBI taxonomy): domain Eukaryota; kingdom Fungi; phylum Ascomycota; class Sordariomycetes; order Xylariales; family Graphostromataceae; genus Camillea; species Camillea tinctor. The sequence goes on from MU394131.1 coordinate 38,740, forward strand.
TTCTTGTAGGCCTCAGACTCGGTGACGGTGGTGGCAAGTTCCTTTGCCTCAGCGATCTTGAGCTTCAGCTGCTCAACCCAGTTATCCCGGTCGGCGGCGTTGGGCGCCTTGAAGATGTGCTTGTGGCCCTTGGCGGTGAAGGTGAACTTGTTGGCGCCGTCGGCGGTAGGCTCAGTGGCATCAGCCTATAGTTGGTTAGCTTGAGACATTCCTGGGGTGCTATGGTTGTTGGTCCTTACCAGCTGGATGACACCGGCAGGGGTCTTGTCATCCTTGCCGTAGAATAGGAGACCCTTGCCGGTCTCAGCGGCCCACGAGACAACGTGGTGGGCAACATCGGTAGCCTTCTCGTTCTTCAGGTAGGCAGCGAGCTTCTCCTTCTCGAGGGCATCGGCACCGAACCAGAAGTGGTTCTTCTGGAAGATCAAGTTCCTGATGTACAGGTTAGGGGCTAAGGTTCGAAGCATTTGTGGTTGTATACCATGACTTACTTAGGGAAGTTGGCGGGGGCACCCTTGTGCTCAAGGGGACCGGCCTCGATGGGCTTCACTTCCTCCTTCTTGTCCTCCTCAGCGGGAGCGGCGGGGGTCTCCTCGGTCTTGGCTTCGGCAGGAGTCTCGGTGGCAGCGCTGGCCTCAGCAGGGGCATCGGCAGCAGGGGCCTCGACGGCGGGAGTCTCTTCGGCTGGCTTCGTCTCGGGGACAACCTCAGGGGCAGCAGGGGTAGTCTCGGGGACAGAGACTGGTTTCTGTTCCTCGGCCATTTTTAATAGATTTGGAGTTGGATAAGATAATACTTTTTTTTGTTTAATTTATCGAGAAGGGAAAAAAAGAAAATAGAAAAAGGAGACGTGGGTATCAATATGGGTATCACAAGAATGTGGAAATTAAGGAAAGAGTACGGTTAATGGTTGAGCTTCTTAACGAAGTTCGGAGAGAAGAGTGTGTCAAAAGAGACAAATGGCGACGACGACTATGTGTCTGGATGCGTGACAAGAAAGGAGGAAGAAGAAGAGGAAGATGGATGGAAGGCCACAAGCTCCAGTCGGGACTTATTTATTTGTCTCGCGAGTGGTTTGGTTAATAGGAGAGAGGGAGAAGGCGAGCAGGGGACAAGCACTGGGAAGGGTTGCCAAGAACTGAAAAATAGGGTACGAGATTTAGTTGGGCAAGGATTATTATGTGGACGGTGGGTCATGTGGGGCGCGGGTGTACAGCAAAAGTAAAGGTTGGACCCGCTTCTTCGAACATTACAGTCCAATCACTCTCCTAATCTAGCCAGGGTTTGCCAAACTTTTTTCGATACATGCAATAAATCAATTCATTACAGATTGGGGAATGATTTTATTATTATTATTATTATTGTTGTTGTTCTTTTTTTTTTCTCCTGTCTTTCCCTTTTACCCCCTTTAACCGCCTATCGGTAAACCCACGTTCTACCTAAGATACATACTTTCTGTTTTAATTTTAAATGCTTTCCAGTAGGTTATATCATAGACAGACCATTGCTGGTCTTTTTATACCATTATTGTAAAGTATATACATTAAGCAGCTACCTCTATAGTAGTAGTAGTAGTACGTACCTACACCCTGCCGATACTGATACTATGTATGCAGCACTAGAATAATAGATGAATGGATGGATGGATATATACATATGTATGTATTATGTAGGTAGATATATAGTACATAGTATATAGTATAGTAGCAGTGTACAATACAACTCAATCATTACCAAGTCATAGTACCAGTCCTCATTTGTTTAACTACCTACCTAGGTAACTTTTACTTTTACCTAACCTAATCCACCGTGTAAGATATAAGGTAGGTATGTATAAGGTAATGCAGGCATGTATTGACTAGAATACCTGCAAGGTACAATAATCAATGCAAACCCAGCTTTTGCCCTTCCCATTATTTTTTTTCTTTTTTACCTCTATAAAGGAGGTCAGGCAGGTTACATACAGTACGCATAGCTAGATAAGTAGTGTAAGTACATAGACGGACATAATTAAGTTAGGTTAGTCAGTTCTAGCTACCCACCATCCATATGCATAGTACACACACCAATATCCCCCATATATACACCCACCATAACATTCGTACATAAACACACACATCCAAAACATGGATCTGTCCCTCCTGTTTAAGCAAAAAAAAAAAAAAAAAAAGGAAAGAAAGAGAAGAAGAAGAAGAAAAAACGCATTGAATACTGTACCGAACTCTGACCGTCGCATGTTGTTCTTTCTTTAGCCTGTGTTTCCATTTCTTTTCCCCTTTCGGGGTGTTCCGTGTACGTACAGAGGTCAGAGGTCAGTGCCGTATCGGCGGCTCCTGACTCCTTTTTCTTTTTTTTCTATCGGCCAGGTAGAATGAATCTCCTCATATCGAGTCGATCCAGATCAGTTCGCAACCAAGGAACCACAGATGGCGCACGTCAAGGGAAACCATAAAAAGCGATCCCAGGGGTTTTGATGAATATCTCGGGCAGATTCATATATCAGCTTGTAAGTGAAACCTGGGTGTTGCTGGGTCATCGTGCGGTATTGGTCCGTGCCTGCAACACTTTTTGAAATGAAGGCCCTATGAGTAGCGTCGTTGGACGAAATTACAACGTCGTTTAGTATGCACCGGCAACGATGGTCGAGAACCAGGGGGGGTCTTTGCCAGTTTGCCTTTTCAACTATCCAACTGGTCAGTTTCTTCTTTTTTTTTTTTTTTTTTTTTTTTTTTTTTTTTTTTTTTGGTTTGGGTAAGGACCCCCCAAGGGGGGTTTTTTGTTTATATTGCCGAACAAAA
>MU394131.1:48859-112535 GCA_022578605.1 Camillea tinctor
ATTTTTTTTTATTTTTATTTTTTATTATTTCCCGCCGTTAACCTCCCCCTCCCCCCCACCCTTATCCCCCCCACCCACACAAACACCCCCCCCCCCCCCCCCCCCCCCCCCCCTCCTAAAACCACATGAGTCTCGTTCCCTTCGTATTCAACTAACACCGCCACTACATACGACATGATCATTACGAATCCTATGGGTAGCCCTGATAGCATAAAGTGTGGTGCAGTCCTCCTCCTTCTCTTTTTCAAGTGCTTTATGCTCTCGTTCCAGACCAGATTATGTTTCAAAGAGAGAGAGAGAGAGCTGGATCATGTGGTATGCAAATGGGCCAACCACTACTTTACCACTGCTACCACATACACATACACATACATACATACATAGTACATGCGCCCACGCATGCATTAACACACGTATACGTACATATTGCATAGATCAGTATATGTATTCTTCATATATCGATATTTACCTACATCTACATAACCTATATATATTCAGTCATACATACCTAGCTAACCCATTAAATCCCCAAACCCCACGCCCTATATTAGTCGTACTCAGGTCACAGCGGAGCTTCTTGGCCCTCTTCTATCGGCTGTCGGCTGACATGACCGTGCCATACTGTGCTGTATAGATATTCTTTGTCTATCTATCTATCTATGTTTTGATTACCTATCTGTTAATCAATATCCTCAACGCCTATGCAATGGGTGTAGACAAGTCTCAGCCCTAAGTTCACACATAGATAACCTACCTATCTACCTACGAACTTTACCCCCAAAAAGGCAAAAACGAGCAGACGAAGAAAGACAAAATGGCGGTATGTACGACACCTCGGTCTATACGTAAGTTCTATTATACCACACACGCATAGCACATACCCAAGCTGCCAAGATACATAATACATGTATGTATGTACACGCCATACGTACCTTAGTAGTGTGTACGGACCTTACATGTGCAAATGGGCAAAAAAGAGGCAAAGTACCTAACCTATCTACACTACTTATCCCCTCCTAAAACCATACAATATACCTTTTTTACCTATCGGCCATCTCCCCTTTCCCCCTTCCCCCATCGCATCCATTCCCGCACGTGGGTACGACTCACCTCGATGTAACTGCATTCCACCGCTCCGGGGACTCCCCCGTTTCGGAGGCGTTCCCACAGGTAGGACTCTCTCTCTCTCCCACTCTCACCCTTCAGTCTTCCTCGTTACTTTACCTGCATAACTTGCCCCCCGGTCTGCCTATGTATCATGTATGTATACACGGAATCGATGCCGAGATGTCAAAACTAAACCTAGATAAATCTATGACTTGTCTCGCGCCCGGGACCAGGTTATCCTGCCTAACCTATCCACTTACCTTACCTAGCTACCTACCTGACCTAGTTATTGTCTTAGTCTAGAGTGAGAATAATAATAATAATAATAATAATGATAATGGTAATAGAGAGGGGTGGTAAATGATGGAGGTGTGGAGGAGGTGGTGGGGGGCATAGGTGTGTATAAGGATGACGGAATAATGGAGAAAGCACGCGAAGCAACGGGTAGGTAGTGTTATAGCCAAAAGAAGGGGATCATGTGGTGCGCAGTCGATCTATCTATCTATCTATTATAGTGTATATTTATATACCTACCTGGGTACCTACTTATATATCTCCCTTTTGGGATATTTCTACATACATGCGTGATTGTGCCTTACGCACCTAAAAAACCACCGCTTTTCCTACTCCTTAGGTACTTATATGGTATCCCGCTTGCGTACATAAGTACAGCATGTATATGCACGCCACTATCGCAGGGGATAAGGGGAAAGTCTTTTCTTTTTAGAAGGAAAAACAAAGTAAAATGGATATTGCATTAAGAGATCGTGCATATATATATCTACTCAATATCGATAACTTGACTAGGTGCTATATAGTACGTAAGGCGGCGGCAGCCAAGCATAGGTGAGAGGGAGGGGGGACAATCGAGATGGAGGGAAACAATTATGTACATACATGAGTTAGAAAGATACCTGGATGAAGAAAGCATCCCACCTTCAATCCTAGGTACCTAGGTAGGTAAGGAGTGGTTATGAGGGTAGTTAGTTACTGCATGGGGTTAGGTGCTACTCCAACCTATGATAGGATGAGGAAGTCATAGGCGCGAGTTACTTCATACATCCATTCCATTCCATTCCACCTATTGGTCTCGTGCCTTTTTTTAACCTTCCCCTCATCCACTCCATCCCCCCTTTAGATGGGAAGGACGGGGAAATATTGGTACGTCATTTCTCCTTTACTTTCGTCTTGCCCCTTCTGCTTAGTAAGTCCTTTCTATTTTTCGAATGTAGACTTCCCTCTTTTATTTTTAAAATATGAACTGTGTAGTTGACAAGGAAATATGTATACGGTCTCGCTGTCTTGTTAATACGACTTCTATTATGTGGATAACTATTACCTAGCTAAAGACCGGCAAAAAGCCGATTTGATGCGTGAAAGCGCAGTATCTAACATATCTTGTAGATATAAATTGTATGCCCAACCACCTATGTATGAGCCATAGTGTAAGCTGTTTACCCCTTGCCCTTTTTCTTATTCAAAGGGGCTGCCATTAAGATATGATGGAAGTGTTGACTGCCAACGGTTTATCCAAGCAGAATCGAGGATATAGGTCTCCAGCTAACTATATCACATATCTAGGCCCCTTCAAGAACATCACATCTTAAGATGTATATACGGATAGCCAGTTACCGTTGTTCCTGTTGAAGCACATCCTTGGATCATATTCTTCACACAAGATATAGAGTCTTGTGTGGAATATGCTCGATAGGGGGTTGAACTTCTTAGCCTGAGATGGGATATCATTAGGGGCTTATAGTTAGTGCGTCGAACTTGATATTCATCCACGATACCGGATTCTGTCACGAACTCAAGCCTCATATCAAGAGGTAGTAGCGATTCTCTTGATATCGCCGTATCTTTATTGCTACGGGCCAAATTATGAGGATTTTTACTATAATTCTCTTTCCCTCCTCCTTCTTCCCGCCTCCGAAAAAAAAAACTCAATACCTTAAACATTTTAACAAAATATTAACAAGGGTAAAATATGAAAAAAGAATTATCTATTAACTTATATACCTAGAAGGATGCTTGGGAAGGCAACATACAAAAATAGGAAAAAAAAACATACAACACCAGGGATTCGCTGGTCGTCACCGACCCAACTACTAATCTGGCGGTACCCAGCTTGTCTAGGGCAGAGCGGACGGGATGCCGAATATTCTGAGTCCTATGGTCGTATGTAACAGTCTGTAGTATTACCATGCCATATATTACAAGAAGTTGAGTCGTATGAAAAAACCCCTTATGGCTGTCATCAAGGGCCCAACTCCTCTAACACTTTCGAGTTCACATATTCATCATATCACTTGGTAAACATACATCTCATTCTAGTTATTATTGATCTTATGCCTTGCGCTATGGAAACTCTCTTGGTATTAGGTCCTGATGATCCCTGTTTGTATCTATTATAATATAGGGTTTGATCACGGTAAGTACCAAGGTAACGGTAACTAGTAACAGCTGCCCCAGGGCTTGAGATAACTTGTCGAAAACAAATAGTCAAGTTAGCTTGAAGGAAGTGAACCTGCCACTCTATGTTTGCCTAAAATCTCCTTTTGACATGTCATTAACCTAGAATTGTTTGCAATTCGAGGAGCATTCGACAGGCCCTGTGTGTTTTGTATGCCAGGGACTTAAACTAGAGACTTTGGAGTTCCTGGTCCTGTTTTCGTCTTTGTGAAGACACATAATTTATTGAGTTTCCTTGATCAATCCTCGAAGAAAACTCGTATGGTTTTGGTTTGGGATACTGCCTTGACCTACCCCCTTTCTGGGTAAAGCTACTTCCTAACCTAAAGTTCACGGTGAGAATATATCCCCATAAACCGATGTGTTTGTGCGAAAAAAAAAATGACCCTTTCAGTACTCGATGTGGGTTATACAATTAAGGTTTCTGGTTTCGAGCTCACCTAACCGCACTCTTGGCTTCGAGAACAGCATAATGCATCGACTCGTCTTTACCTCTACCATACCGACCAGAGTGCTGGGGTTCCTGACGATTGTCTAACTTGATAAATCCTCTATTTCCTAAGCTGTGTTAGGCAGACGAGAAAAGGAAAGCCTGCCCGTCCAATATCATCCCATCTCAAACTGCACTGACTGAGCACTTGGACAATCATCTGGCCCAAGAGGAGCTAGTGCCTGGTCTGTTCATAGGTAGGCACCTACCGACCTACCTGCTTTCCAACGGGAATCAAACTTTATGGATGTTTCCTAGGATCTATCTCTCTCACTCTCTCGCTCCTTTTTATGTCAGTCTCTTGCGGCCATTTTTCGTAATACCTTTTACACTCCATCAGAGTTCTGGTTTCCCTCACTTCATCATACAAACAACTCATATCATCCTAGATTTATCACCTATTACATAAGTAGGCACGGCATTCCCTTCTTAACCACGGCACCTACTTGCCTATGTAGGTCCTGCATAACGTAGATCTGCTACCATATTACCACTAATCGGTCTACAACGTCTTCGACCGGATGCATGCTTGTTGAACTCTCAACTTGGTAGAAAAAGCTACGTTGAAGCTATTTGCATCTACATACCACACCGGCATCTAACCAACTTGCTCCACTCCAGCTTGAACTTCTACTGCATCCAACGTTACCCATTCTCACTAACTTATTCCTATTGTTTTTATCCCGAGCATTAAACACGTTGATAACTCTTATCTTCCTTGTTGCTAGGCTTGGGTGGCAAGAGCTAGCCTGTCGACAAGTTCCCAACTCCCAATAACCTGCCTCTCCTATCCTGGGCTTCGGTGCAGCCCATTAGCACTTCAGTATTATATTCCTTCCATAGGCCGACGACTGAATTGCAGGATATTTATTTCCATCAGGTATGTATAACAACTCCTTCCTAAAACTTACCTTAGCAAGTTGATGCAATGCATTTATCTTTTGAAAACTCCCTCCATTATCGTAATGCCACTTCTAGCAACCATACTTCTATATGGTGTGTTTCTACACGTATCTCGTTATTATATCACTACCCTCGTGATACTAATAACCTATCTACTTGCCTCCATTACACTCTTACTATATATAACACCAATCTGAGGACTGAGTGATTTTCTATTTATTATTATTTATTTAATGATCTGCCTATGCTGCCACTTCAAGGCAGGAGCCAAGTTGAATGACTAACGGAGAAGAGTGCAAGAGCTTGTTTTTCTGAACGGCGGCGGGCGATAGCGAAACACGAACTAATAAGTTACATATCATGGATTATCCAAAGAACTTCTACCCTTCGGGTAGGAATCCTCTTCCACTTTTAAATCGTTGGCGTGGTGAAGAAGACCAGCAGTGTTACCACATTGAGCCTCAAAACCCGACTATCGAGGGCGGTGCTGGCGAAGAACAGCCCCAGGAGGAGAACATCCGGGCCCCTTGGGGCTTCGGTGAGTTCTCCAAGACATTCGTGTACCCAACTTCCAACCAACCCGGCTGCTACAAGCACTTGCGTGTTTTCTGCACCCGGGCGTTAGGCAAGAACCGTAGATTGAACCTATATCGCAAGAACGAGTTCGAGTTCGAACTGGCTAAGTATAACCCTCTTCGACACCCGAGGCCTAACGACTGGAACAACCCCAATCTGAAGGGCAAGCACAATGTTCCTGTCAGTGACCTCGAGAAGAAAGTTCTTGACATGGTCAACTACCCACGCATCGACGGGTGTATTATGGAGGTAAGTTGTGATGAAGCCCTAGCATTTCCCATCCGAACCTCACAACCCCCCATCGCCTACTAATGTTGCCTCTTCCAAGGGACCATTGGATATTAGATTCCAGAGCCTCAAGTTTTCTATGGTAGGACAACCGGACGCTCTCAGCAAGTTCTTCGGCACTCCGGAGATCTTCCAGCTCCTTGTTGAAAACCTCTGGGACCGGTGGGAAGATTTGGGAAACCTATTCCGGACCTCCCAGTTCAGTGCACATTGTATCAAGAACGTCATTGTGAGTGCCTTCGGTATATTCTGGATAGCTGATCACCTACTCTTCTTTCCGGTACTAACCACACTTAAAATGAATAAAATAGGCCTATGTGGGTTTCCAAACTGGCAATTTCAATGGTCTAGCATGCAAGGACACCGAGGAGAAGGAAAGCCATTCGCCTCTCCTCCTTATCTCTCCCGGCCGCGGTGGATACACCCCCTTACCCGAATCCGCTGCCAACAAGAGAGACGATCACGGGTTTCCCATGCATACGGGAGGGGAGTATAAGCATGTCACCTTCGAGAAGTCTATCCGGAACTGGTTTCGCTGCCGTAAGTTACCTACCTCCTTACCTCCCCTACCTAGCAAACCCCCTCGCTCTCCAACAAACCAAATAATCAGCTCCATCAACTAACCTATCTTGTAGTGCGAATGCTCCACTCCCACCGGAACTGTTTCACGCACATCATGTTCCGCGGGTGCGAGTGGTTGGAGATGAGCGCGCTGCGGGCCATCGTATCCGCGATGCCGAACCTGGCCGCCATCTCGGTGCACCAGTGCTTCCTGCTGCACTTCGGGGACACGGAAGCCTTCCTCTCGCTGATCGCCTCCACCAACGCCTCGCGCGGTCCCGGGACCCCCCCGCTGCGCGGCGACTTCACGCCCATGTACTACGGCGCGGCGCGCAACCCGCGCTTCCGCACGGGCGAGCACGGCGTCGTGCCCAACGACGAGGGCTTCCTCGACACGCCGCGCGCGGTGGTCGCCAAGCTGTGCCGCGTCTCGCGGCTCTGCGACGACAACGACATCCCCGGCTTCCTCACCCCCGGCACCGGGTTCCGCGCGTACCTCGAGCGCCTTCCGCTGCGGTTCGGGTCGCTGCCCCCGATCCTCGAGGCCCTCGCCACGGTGTGGGATATCGAGCACGGGCGGCACCACGCGGTGGTTGTGGACCCCTCCTCCTCCTCCTCTGATGGTAATGATAGGGAAGAGGAAGAGGAGCCCGTGTTCCCGCCTATCGTGGGCGAGGTCATCGAGTGCGGCGCGCGGCCCATCGTGTCCCCCCGCGTGGTGCGCGAGATGCAGCTCACGGCGTGGCGGGACCTGGTGATCGCGCTGCGGGGCGCATCTCTGGACCGGCGGTACCTGGACGGGATGCTGTTGTGGGCTCCCGGGGGCGAGATCGCGCTGCACCGGTGCGCGTTCTGCGACACGCGCATGCCCGTGTGCTTCTTCCGCGAGGACATGCTGGCGCGCCGCCCGCACCAGTCCATGTGCCACGGCTGCCAGATGGACGCCTACCTCGACCGCCAGGTCAACGCGTATTACCAGGCGCGCCGGCTTATTGCGCAGCGCATATTTGCTGCTGCTTCTTCTTCTTCTTCTGCTAGGACTACGACTACGAGTGCTGCTACCGCTACTGATGCCGCTGTTGCTGTCGCTACCAACGGTACTGGGATTAACGGAAATCAGATTAACACCACTGCCACCACCACCACTACCCCTGCCGACCTCTCCCTCCCAGACCTCATCTCCGACCGCTCGACCTTCTCCCGGAGGCGCGCCAACGCAGCGCGCCGCGCCTCCCTTATCGACCACACATACCCGCTCCAGCTCAAAGCGCGGGTCGTCGCGTGCGCGGCGAAAGCGCGTGCCTTGCGAGCCCAAGGGGCGCCGCTAGATCAAGTGCGGCAAGTAGAGTACGTGAGCGCGCACGCAGTCGCCCAAGGGGGGTGGGGCCAGCTCGTGGTGCCGGGGTGGCTCGACGAGCGGCGTCGGGGGTCAGCCGCAGCGTCGTGGGAGGCGCAGATAGACTGGTACCGGGGGTGCTGGGCGGTGGACAGCGGGGGGTTCGTGAACCGCGGGCCGTATGTCGTGTTCGATGCCGATGCGAATGTGGCGGACATGCTCGGTGCCGGGCCTATTAACTACGACGACGATGGTAACTGTGCTGCTGAGGAAGATAATGATGAGCCTGCTGCGGGTCCGTCGACGACACCGGCGACCACGACGGTGACGGCAGATCAAGAGTGGAATGCGCGGATCTCGGATCCGAAAGGATTCTGGTAAGGTTATTCTTTAACAGTTCCTGTTTGGCTAATAAAGCTGGACGAACCAACCCAACCTCACCCCTGATATATAATATATCTTAACAATAACTCAACAGCTGATATGAAAAGGGGTATGTTGACTGGTCAGCATCACACCCAAGCAAGCAGACAGAGATTTCCGGTCGACTACATCTAACCATTCACCTGGTTTGATTTTCTCTTTTTCTTTCTATTACCCTATTTTAGTCCCCTGCACGCGATGGATTTTTCTTTCTATTTAACGTTATGAATGCATTTTCATTTCCACCCTCATATCACAGCTCTATATTGCACAATATATGCCAGATGGAATCTATCGTCTATCACGAAGAGAAAATAGGACGGGAAGGAGGATTGTCCAAGGGTTTATTCTACCTAGAGCACTTAAACTGGGCGGGCGTCAGATATGAAAGGAGGTGTGGTATGTGCGCACTGCTATTCTATAGGCGGGAAGGACATACTCGCTAGTTCATTTATGACGCGACACTGATGATGGATGGGATGTGATGGACCCTGGTTATCTCATTTATGCGGTTTCCGCTTTCCAAAATTCGCATTTGATATTTATTTCGTTGTTTTTTCTCCCTCCTTGTCTTCACGCATCATATGGGCGCGTTACTGAGAATTAGTGATAGAGGCAAATACAAGTTGCGGATTTTCTCCCCTAAAAGATAAAACTTTTCTGATATGCTACGATATTAATGTGTAAAATTGACGGGAATCATTATATACACACATATATATATATATTTTTCTACTTACGATACCAATGTATCGGGTAGGATGAGATAGGTTTGTTGGTGTTATAAATGCAAGCATAGGTTAAAGATCCCTTAAGGGAAATTCAGATGAGTAGAGCTGATATTTATCACATTGCAGACCGAATCTATCGTTCGAAATGTTGACAACCTAGTATTACGAGAAAAGAATGAAAAAAAAAAGGTTCATACCTAGGGTTCACTGTAGTGTATCGTATTCAAGTCATAGCTGCGGGAAAACACATTTTATATCAAAGGGATATCATCTCTATTCCTGAATCATACATACGAGCATCTTCTGTGTGGAAGTGCTACAAATCCTAAGCTACCTGAGATATTGATACAACGTTTCGAAGGCTTCCAAAGCTCAACGTGTCGCTAATTCTCGGTGCTCCAGAGAGGAGCATAACAAGTCTATCAATACCGCAGCCCCAGCCACCCGTGGGGGGCAATCCATGCTCCAATGCATTTATATAGCTTTCATCTACCCTGCTTGGAAGTTCCTTGTCGGCCATTATATTCTCGTCGCGGGCCTTGATTTGAAGTTCGAACTTGCGTCGTTGCTCGAAAGGATCATTCTCCTCCTCATACATGTTGGCAATCTCACGACCCTGGATGAAGAGTTCGGCCCGGGCAGATACTAACTGGCCTGTCTGGGGGCAAGTATACGACTTGGAGAGGGGAGACATGCAGGCCGGGTGGTTCATTATAAATAAAGGTTTCTCAAGGGAGAACGGCTCCAAGTAGGCTCCCGCAAGCTGGTCCAGTAACTTATTCAGCGTCATACCTGGATTGACGTTGAATTTTTCTTTCTCGTATAGCAGATTGGTCAATGTGTTATATGCATCGGGTTCCGAGAGATCAGGGAATTTAAACCCAAGAATTTCCTCTAAAGCTGGTACGAATTCAACCTGTTTCCACTGCCCCTCTAGTAGCGAGGTCGCCGGTCTTTCGAGAGATGAGAGTTGCGTCTGGATGAGAGAGTCGACGCTTTGAATAATGTGTGTAATTAAATTTTCAGTGATGGATATTAATCCTGGCAAGTTGGTATAGGCAGAGTAAAATTCGCACATGGTGAACTCGGGATTATGAGTAGTGTCCAGACCTTCATTCCGGAAGGCTGGTCCAATCTCAAAGACTTTATCATTTCCACCCACGACTAAACGTTTGAGCCACAATTCAGGGGCTATTCGTAAGGTCAATTCCTTCTCGGGGAACTCAGTAGCCGAAGTCAGGAATGGCCGAGCTATCGCACCCCCAGCATAATCTGCTAAAATAGGGGTTTGGACCTCAAGGAAATCTTTTTTATGGAAGTAATCCCGTAGAGATTTGATGATATGCGAACGTACCCGAAGAATGTCAGAAGCCCGGCGGTTTACCAGGAGGTCAACATGGCGATTTAGGACCATAGTCTCCTCGTTAATCAGTCGCTGTGGCAAGTGTGCCAAGCCAGGACTTAATATGCTCGGGATCTCGGTCGCACTTAATGTTAGCTCACCCGTACGCGTCCGGACTGCCTTGCCCGTGACCGATACGATATCGCCCCGTTGAAAAGGGTGTAGAGCATCTTTGAACTCTTGGGTAGTAGGTTGAGGGGAGGATAGAGCAGCGAGGTCGACCATGATCTGCACCTGCTGGTATCCACTCGTTATATGAAAGAACACCAGCTTCGACCCAACACGCCTGACAGACATAACCCTACCCTCGAGGACGACTTCGTCCACGGCAGGTGTAGAGCCTTCATCTCGGTATTTTTCTCGGAAGTCTGGTACAGACAATCGATTATCCCGGCTTTGAAGCCTGGGGTAGTGAAGGGAGTTGTACTGTTTGAGCTTTTGGACTCGACTTTTGACCACCTCGGCCCTCTCAGATAGCATATAAGACTCGTCCTCATCCGATAGCTTCGAAGGAGTGCTGGTAGATTTCCGGGCCGAAGTGTGTATATCCCTGGCGCGCGGCGCAAGACCTCTTATAGCACTACATGAATAGTGAGATTGGCCCGAGCTATAATAAGCCGCAAAGAACCGGGTATACGCAGCTTTGTTAGCTGGCAGTGACTCGTAAAGATAAGGCCTCAGAAATCTGAGACATTTTTTGCTACTCATTGCTGCGCTTTAGCTCGTTAGTTAGTGAGCATAGTCGCTAGCTAGGAAAGGGGTAGAATTAATTCGAGAAGGGCATTGAGGCTCAGATATGCTGGCTAATTGTGATCAATCACCACACGAGGTGGTGTCAGTCGCAACGGTTCTAAAAAGCAATATCATCATAGCAACGTTATAAGAAGAGAGAAGAATATAGCAAAGAAAAGAAAAGAAAAGCTGAAAAAACAAAACAAAACAAAATACTAACCATAAAATGAAGTTTACTACATTAATCCAGAAATTACCTATAAAATTAGCAATAAAATTTATTTGTTCCCCTGTATGAATTTTTTTGGGAGATTTTCTTTTTTTTCTCCTTTTATTTTCCTGTAGTCAATGGACTTTATGTAAAGAATATGAATTTTGGAACTCAGTAAGTGCTACTACTTTTTTACGTAGGCGAGGGGTCCTTTTTTTCTGCCGCTCGCATAGTGGAGCATCCGCATCGATGCAACTATGATCCGTAACACCGCCTTCTATTTTAGGAATATATCCTTGCCTATCTAGGTACAGGTCTGCTAGGCAAGGTTTCCTTACATCTAAAACCCCGGGGTTTAAGCTGTGTAAAAGTACTGCCGTAGCTTTGAAAGATTTCAAGCTCTTCATCACTAACAACGCCGAATCAACCACCAGCAACACAAAATATACACCTGCCCAACCTTTCCTACCTACCTCCCTAAACCATAAAAATGTCTTTCCTTGGCTTTGGAAGACCGCAGCCCACCTCGGCAGAGAAGATTGCCGCGGTTGAGGCCGAGATGAAACTTTTGACTGAGATGCACAACCGGTACGTACTTTGATACTATCTTCTATATATATAGTTTACCTATGTACCTGCTAACTTGTCCCCTAGCCTCACCAAAGCCTGTGCCAAAAAGTGCGTGCCGAGCGACTACCGGGAGGGTGACCTCAACAAGGGCGAGAGCGTCTGCCTCGACCGGTGTGCCGCCAAATTCTTCGATGTCCATATGAAGGTGTCCGAGTTACTACAGCAAGAATCACAACAAAGGGGGCCTGGTGGGGGGTTTGGCTTTGGTGGCTAGAGTTGGAGAGGAAGGCGAGTTATGCTTGACGTTATATTATAGACCCCATGGTATCTCTCTAGGTACGAGGCTTTTGGGACTGTACATTATATGGATCCAAGACTATGAAAATGGTTTTGGAGACATGGAAGCGGAATTTACGGATCAAGAATAGGTTTGGACAGACTTGCCTTGCACCTAGTCACCGTATGCTATTGCATTGCGTCGGTCAGTCTAATATGGTTAAAGAACTGGAATATACCCTCAGCTCCGGATAGATATCACTCCACCGTTTCAAAATAGTCGGCATTGACTTGGGTTTAAGGAGCTGATATTTAGCTCTCGTATATCTAGCCATTGTATGATATGATCAATCTTGAACACTAGGGAAAGCATCCTCGCCCTATTTCCTGTCTAGATTGTACTACGCAGAAAAGAAAGGCTGTTTGCACCTCAAGAAAAAAAGGTAACGCCAGCCCAATGAACACACATATATCGAATCCGCGTATGTGTGGCTATAGGTAAATATATATGCTGTATTCTATCTCCATTGACTTGAAATTACCAATAGGGGTAAGAGTGACGTCAACTAGTATCTCCGGACCTAAGGAGATAGAGGTTTAGATTGAGTACCTAGTATATAAACTTGATGCAGATTATCAGCTAAAAGAGCAACCAAAACTTTGTAATCCTTTTAAGTTGGCAATGCTCTAAAAGCTCCACGATTTATTATGATTTCACTGTTACCTGGTTTTGTAATTTTCACAAGCTTACATAGATCACCTACTGTTTTCGGTAGTATGAGCTTCCCGTTAGTCCGGAGAGACACGGAGCCTGGAACGTGTTGCACATGTCGCACAGACAACAGATCGATCTCAGTTCGTGCTGGAGAGGGTCCCGCTAGAGCATCTTGGTACTGCAACATCGTGCTTCAACGTAGGTAGGGTTCTAACTTTGCGGGGGAGGGGAAGGAAGATGTTATATTACTAACCTAGTATTATTCGTAGTCCTCGGCATCTCCAGGTAACATTAAGTAGAACAGCAAGTCTAGTCTTTCACGTGGGAGTTGAGATATTTTTTTATGTACGTATCGGACTTTACCTACTATGTACTTCAGAATGTCTCTCTTTCTATCACCATTACCTGCATTAGCTCTATGAAACAAGCTTAGCTCGCCTCTTGCCCGAGACCAAGTAATAAAGTAGGTAGCTTATGTCACATGGGGATGAAATGGCATCGCTCGTTCCATTCATCCTGTCATCACGCCATGTGTCTCATCCATTCCAGTCCTGTATCCCGTCGTCCCGGGTCATCTCGGATCTCGGGATCGGGTACTAAGCAGATGGTCAAGTCAAGGTGGGGGTTATACATACCTACTGATGTAAGTTAATACACCAACCTAAAAGGAACTCATATTAGAACTCACGGTAGAACCCGGGAGTGTCTTCACATGTTTGTCACTGTTTTAGAATAGGTACGGTACCCAGGGAGGGTACGGTTAGGAGGAAAGGGAAAGAGAAAAATAATAAGTTGAGCTTGGCAAGAGAGACAAGATTTGGGCGATAGCGGGGTGCAGCGAAGCTTTCCCCCACCAAGTTTAGCGTGGGGTTTTTGGAGGGTGGGCTAAAGGGTGGGCTAAGGAGGGTTTTTCGGGGCTCCGTCCTTCGGGGTTTCGCAAAATGCTCAATGAATCAGAAGTACCTAAATAGGCACCTAAAATGTAGGCACCTATCTAAAAGGTTAAGTAGGTAGTACAAAGTTCTATTAGAAATTATCCGCCTCTCAACAGAGGGAGTAGAGTACGTACCCTCATCAACCTCAAAACCCCCCACTCAACATGCTTTCTCTCTCTCTCCTCTAACCTAACCTACTACAACTACTTACATTTTGTAAAGTTGGATAGGTTACTCGGTTCCCTTGATCAGCCCATTTTCCTTTTTTCTTCTTCTTCCCCCTTCTCTTTGTATGTCCTTATACCTAGATACATATTATTATTATTACTATTACTATTAAACAAGTATATTTCCGCTTGAGCTATTTACATTGATTTTAGTTCTCGGATTCTGGGTTCCGCAATCCACTTCTTTCTTCTTCCCTTTCCCACACCCCGAAAAACTCATCGTATTTCCCATCCGGACCACCCAATCCTTCGCTTCGTTGGGTACCTGCGCCAGACCGCCTTACCCCGTCACATCGTCGGCCCTAGCTCAATTCCCCTTTCCCATTTCTTTTTCCAACTCGACCAGTCTAGACCTAGGTTTTGTCATCGGTTCTACGTGATACAGTAGCTTCGCATTATTTCGAGTCACCCCACTTGTTTCTCGAACTCACTCTATATTTTATTGTATAGAGACGGTACTTTTAGAAGGCACCCGTTCTTTCTCCGAAATCGCAACCCCGGGTGTTCCGTATCCCTTCAACTGCGCTGCGTACTATGCGCCTTCGCCGAGCGGCCCGCGTAATCCTCATCGGCGCCCCTGGAGTAGGTAAGGGCACGCAGTCCGAGAGACTGCTCTCGCGGTTCCCGCAACTATCTGCCATCTCCTCCGGAGATCTCCTTCGCCACAATGTCAAAAATCGCACTCCTCTCGGCATCAAGGTCGAGCATACCATGAAAACCGGCGGATTAGTGTCGGACAATCTCATCTTACGGCTGATTACCAATGAACTCAACACCCGTGGCTGGCTCTCTGGTGGACGGCCAAATGTCATGACCCTTTCTTCGTCTGCCGCCAGCGAGCTTTCTTCATTCGACGAGCCTGCCGTTGCCTCCCGGGGCATGGACCCTTTCCTATCCAGCCTAGAGCTCGACCCGAACGCAGGCGCCCGTCTCTCTTCCCAAGCATCCGAGGACCCATCAGCCTCATTTCTGCTTGACGGCTTCCCACGCACAGCACCACAGGCCGAGCGCCTCGACGACATAGTGCCGATTAACTGGGCGGTATCGATCCAAACGCCGGTCGACGTGATCCTCGAACGTATCTCGTCGCGGTGGGTGCACGAGCCCTCGGGCCGCGTCTACAACACATCATTCAACGCGCCCAAAGTTCCGGGGCTAGACGACGTTACCGGCGAGCCGCTTGTGCGCCGCGCCGACGACTCGGAGGACGTCTACCGCGCCCGCTTCCGCAAGTTTCAAGAGACGAGCGAGCCCCTGCTCGAGCATTATGCCAAGAAGGGCGTGCTGTGGGAGGTTCACGGCCACAGCAGCGACGAGATCAGCCCCAAGCTGTTCCGAGAGTTCGAGCGCCGCTTCTTGTAGAAGTCACCATACACGCAGTCACGCTCAAAAATAAACGATACCCCGCAAATAAGATTTTTTATCTCTGATGCGGATGAGAATTCTATAGACAGCATGACCCAGACCTGTTTTGAAACAAAAGCTTTTCTTCTCCCTGCTCGTACTAGAGATCGAGGGAGAAAAGAAAGAGAGATGTTATGGATGTTTTTCTTCTTCTTGTTAGTATAGGTTAATTGTTGTATAGTACGGTATGCCTCATGAAATTAAGGGATGAATGATACGGCGAGGGACCGCTTGGAAAGACCCCCTCTACTTCAGGATTATGAGAGAGAAAGAGGAGAGGCGGACTGAGCTGTGCTTATGCAGCACGGTATATATATATACCTCGGTTCAACAACTAGATCGGGGTTTTCTAGAAGGTATATCGATGTTGTGCTTGCTTTCACAATACCGGTAGAACAGAATTCAACTAAGAGTCTTTTTTTCAACAATTCCTGTGCTGTGCGCTTGTGAAAAGAGGGGAAAAAAGGGAACTTACGCCTGTGAAGTTTTCATTTATATCTACGTAAATTTCCGTAGGTTGTTTTTATTAAACTATAAACCTCGGAAGGTCTCTGTCGTTAGTCATATGAATAAGCAGTTACCCTGACGCTAGTTCTAGATTCAAGACCTGCATGCACATACTTACCTAACCTAGATATTTCCTGAATAGCTAACTACTAAACAGGGCAAGTCGCTATCCCCGCATACGGTGTTTTACTAGGAAGAGAGACATAGAATAGCTTTCACTTCATGGGGACTTCTAATCTAAGATCTGAGAGCAACTATTTTTATAGGGCAGCTCCAGTGATGTTATCACGAAATAGTTACGTCTCAATATTTAGTATGCGTGCTTTTATATCATTTCGAAACACAAACCTTATAATGCTAGGGAAGTATCGTCATCATCGTAGTCTGGGTCCCTGCTTAGTGGAGATTTGACTTGAACGACGCAAAAGCCAAGATATTCACGCCTTACGGGAGGGGACCAGAAAATCAAAGTTATGTAAAGACAAAAAAAAAAACTAGATCCGCAAACACGAGGCTCCGCGTCCGGGCATACCGTATGCATGCAAGATAGCTCGTTGGATAAGACCAACTAGGGAAATAAAGTCTGGCGATACCTCTTGCTTGTCTATACCGTCGCTTCTTGGTTCTTGTAGATCATCTTGCCGTGAGTGGCCGTGATACGCGATCGTCTTTCTACAGCTACCTGGTTGACTTACTTAATTATATGTTTAGGAGAGTGAACCTGTTAGACACGAAAAGTCAGCCTTGTGTCGAACCGGTGCCTTGACCCCCAGCGTTAGCGGTGACTTGTGTGTTTGTGAAGGTGGCCCACCGAGCCAAGGAAGGGCAATCCCATGATCAGCACAGAAGAGAAATCTGGTAACACGAAAACGCTCTGCTGATACGTAGGTATACTGCATTTACTACATACCGAGTGGTAGTAGCGATCATTCATTCATTTATTCACTCAACCCCATGAGACTAGACCACCCTACCTAGATGGCGGAGAAGCATTCTCTATACCCTGGATACCCCACGAGAGCACGTCACGTAAACTATTGGTGCTTAGGTATTTGATTTTCTCGAAATAGGCTGGGAGGTGACGGGTGATGAGGACCAGGTCGAGGCATGCAGCCCGTACGTGTACACATACATCGTGAAGTGAAGAGTAGTTAGGGATTGCGGGATTGAGCCCATTCGTTTTGAAGCCAGCGATAGGTAGATATGACTCGGGCCCAATAGAGGTAATCCATATCGATGGGGTATGTGAGGTGGGGGAGAAGAGACAGAGATTATCTTATATGCCGAGAACGTATATGTCTGTGCAATATGCAAATTCCCCCGGTGACCTTGAATAGGAAGCAACTTATACCCATGGTGACCTGCTGGGCGTAAGCCTCAATAACCCGAGTGACACACAAGAAAAGAAATAATAATAAAGAAATAAAGAATAGGGGGTTCGTGATGAATACCTAAAGTAAATTAATATCAGAAAGTTTTAAGAGAAAAGTGAGAGAGGCTCATGATCATAACTGGATTGGGAAGGTAGGTGAAGGTATTTTATCTTATTTATCTGTCTGTAGTATCTAACCTACCTTACTTGTAGGATACTTGGAAGAGGTGGGGAGAACGTCAACATTAATGGCCCGGTTTTTTTTCTTTTTTTCAATGATGGTAATTTCTTCTACCTATCCATTTGGTGTTACTAATATCAGAGAGGTGGACATATTTAATAGACCGACTTACAATAAGAAAAGAAAAAGAAAGAAAAAAAAGGAGAACAAAAAAAAGGGGAGGCAGGAAGCGGTAGAAATAGTAGGTAGGTGGTGATATAAGTGGTGATGGGTACAATACATGCTGTATAACCTAAACCTATAGGTGTGTGTAAGTGGTAAGAGTGACGGTGGCAGCTGATTGACGTCAGCGAGGTAAACGGTGTGTGTGTGTGTGTGTGGTACGGAAGGGGTCTTCCCACATGAGCTCGTTCAGGATTAGCGCGCATTTACCCCACATGAGCTGACTTGCGGGCGTGTGTCGTGGTTGGACAGCGGGACAACTCAGCCATCTTGTTAAGTTGTTCCTGCTGATCTGCACAAGCAGGCCAAGGTAGTAAGTTAGAGAACCACATGAGGGGAGGTTTAAAAAATGTCAAGTCAGCTCCTTCTTCCTCTTCCCCCCCTTCCCTACTATATGTTATGCTAAGTACTGCTTGCTTGTTAGCCAGGACTTTGCATGAAACAATGCCGCGACGGTGGAAACTTCAACCGTCACTTGTCAATTTATTTTCATTTATTTAACCTTTTTGTTATCCCTTCATCAATTGACTCTTGATGTTGATTGTGTTTTTCTTTTCTTCAGTTGGCGTCATGGTTGTAGATCCTACTTGCATGTCTTAGAAAAAAAACCAATTGCTTTTTTTTCTTCTCTTTTTTTTGGTTCTTTGCTTCAAGATACCCTCTATAAACCGAAGGCCTTTGCCTTCCCTGAGCTATTAAGTCGCGCGCACATACAAGTGGACGAAGATGGTCAAGTTGGCGCTGAAACAGCCAGTTTGGCCTTTATTTTGTCGAGCCCTGAGTTTATCCGTCTTGTTAACGCCCGGCCTCGCCACACGCGCATCTCCCACCAGAAAAGATGGGAACACGCAATTATTCCAAGAATGTCCTATATTTTCGGCATCACCCAGACATTGCGATCCACTTGCACCCAAGAGCTTCCTGCCCACCAAGGTCCAAGCCGTGGTGACTAAGGGCAATGGCGCCTCATCTCGGCCAGACCGTGATGTCTTCGATGATCTGTTAGATGCTATGGACGTTATGCAATCCGAGTTCTTTGCGCCCTGGCTAGGCACCTGGCCCACTGCCATCGACTGGACTGCTGCGGTCATGGGAACGCATATTTCCGGCGCTACACGCAGTCTCTCCGAGGGATTGATGTTCTTGGATCCGGCTGATGGCAGAATTGTAGATTGGAAATCCAGCGCCAACGTGATTGACAACTATTTCAGTCAGCTCGTGGGTTTTTACTTTGGTCAGGATGCCTTCGCGATAAGGAACCAGGCCTACGACGATATCCTGTGGGTTGTGCTCGGCTGGCTCGAGACAATTCGCTTCGTCGATACACACGACGAGCTTTATTATGAGTTCACCGATGAAAAGCCCATGGTAACGTCCACTATGCCATATTATGGTAATCTTTGGACTCCGGCTTTCTCGCACCGTGCCCGAGTTTTCTGGGATCTCGCACTAGCGGGTTGGGACGAGACATTATGCAGCGGTGGCATGATTTGGAACCCTCGTTTACTGCCTTACAAAAACGCCATCACCAACGAGCTGTTTATCGCAGCTTCTATATCCATGTATCAATACTTTCCCGGCGATAACAATACATCGCCCTTCAGCGGGACAAGGGATGCAAAATACTTGAAAGCGGCTGTAGAAGGCTATCGATGGCTTATCAACGCCAACATGACCAATGAGCAGGGCTTATATACGGACGGCTACCATATCAGCGGCTATGCAGACAGTGGTAATAACAATACCAAGTGCGATGAGCGTAATGATATGGTCTTTACTTACAACCAAGGGGTTCTTTTAACTGGCCTGCGCGGCTTATGGGATGCCACCGGTGCGTTGTCTTTCCTCTCGGATGGTCATAAACTCATCCAGAACGTGATCAATGCCACTGGTTATGATCTCGCTTTGGATACCCCTTTCGATGATCTTGCAGACTTTGATACAGGGGCACTCCCTCCTTGGTATGGCTTGGGCCGTCTTGGTGTCATGGAAGACACCTGTGACGCAAGTGGTACTTGTAGTCAAGATGGCCAAACATTCAAGGGTATTTTCTTTCATCATCTCGCTGCCTTCTGCGAGCCATTCTTTGAACCAGCCCCAGGGTCTGGCGTTGACATAGACCATCGTGCCTTCGCTGCCACTAAGAAATCGCATGACGAAGCATGCTCCTCGTATGGTGGGTGGCTAGCACACAATGTGGAGGCAGCGATGGGCACCCTGGACAGTGATGGCAAGTTTGGGATGTGGTGGACAGCTGGTCTGCTCACCAGCAATTGGACTGGACCATGGCCTACCAAGGCGCACGACGGAGTACCCCGCAACGAAAACAGTACAGATTACCGCAATTACGGCGTGCCGCATGATGAAATATGGCGACGACCTCACGGCTCGGATGGGGCAAAAGGTGATCATCCGGTCATTCTACCTCCGTCACTACAACCAGAATCAGTACAAAAGCCGCTGGCCGGCACTGAGAAGCAAAGCTTGCCAGATGAATTAAGGAAGCGCTACATTACTGAGAGCGACCCTAACACGCGAGGACGCGGCCGAACCGTTGAGACGCAAGGAGGCGGCCTGGCACTTCTCCGTGCATACTGGAAGATCGCACAGTCACCCTGATAGCACCTAGGGGTTGGAAGAAACCATCTTGATGCCCAGGAATCTACAGAGCTTATATTTGCTCTCTAAATATAGAAATGCCCATACCAAACAGCATGTGGTGTAGAGCTTAGCTATCAATAGTAACGGGATCGCTGCCTACGTCTAGTGTATCCCAATGACGATATCTAGGGTTCGAGGGGTGTAGCTAAGTTCTTCATGTCGGTGATTTGAGAACATTATTTACACGCAGACTACTTATTCATGATCGAGTTCATACCTAGACGCCATCTAGAGCAACTCAGAAGTCCGGCTACGAGACAGAAGAAAGAAGATGGATTGCATACACATACACATAGGTTATATACAATGGCCCATCAAACGGCTACGCGATGTTTCCATGATGTAGCGTACAGCTTTTTTTTCTTCGCATATAGAGGATACCACCGCATACTCCTACACACAAGGAGCCCCT
Organism: Camillea tinctor; assembly: GCA_022578605.1. Taxonomy (NCBI): domain Eukaryota; kingdom Fungi; phylum Ascomycota; class Sordariomycetes; order Xylariales; family Graphostromataceae; genus Camillea; species Camillea tinctor. Next base: position 69,574 of record MU394131.1, read on the forward strand.
CCACCAATACTAAGTGGGAAGGGGGTGGGGAGAGAATATGTCATAACGGCGAATAGATACAGACGCGCAGAGACGAATGCATTTTTTGCTTGCTGCATGATACCTGACCTTAGCTATAGAATATATAGATAGCTAGTTGTTCAAACATAGATCGATTGCTTGATCAATCGATACATTCGTGTGCTTAGATCACTATCTTTACCCACGACCGTCTCTGTACTTTTGTCTCTTGAAGTTATGTGTACACTTTGCTTAGATAGATGGCGATCACAACCGCGATGATGGTTCGGTATATCGCGAAACGTATCTTCGTAGCTACAGGGGAAAATACATAAACGAGAAGAGCTCGTTGCTAATACTACGAGGTTTACACGCGAATCAAGTGTATCTTTATACGTTATAGACCACCCCCCCCTAATATCTAAGCCGAGCTTGACCAACATAATTCCACAGAACCATAACCCTTTACTCCACCTCCCTCCCCAAGAGAAAATATCAAAAAAAAAAAAAAAAAGGAAAAAGGGGGGGGACATTTCACTTCTGACACAAATAGATACTCATATTCTCAAAACGGAACCTTTCATATTACATCTTTCTTTTTTAGGTTCCTTATTGATTTCCACGTTTTCTCCCCCTTTTTCTCAGCTTGCAGAATAAGAAAAAAAAAGGTGGGAGAGATACATATACCATACACAAACCAAAGTGCCCGCCTGACCCCCTATCCCCCTATCCCCTATCCCTAACCCATAACAGGCGCCTTATCAAAAAGCCATACAAGGCAAAGACTATTTTTTTTCTCTTCTCTTCTTCCCCCCCCCTCTTCTTGGATCAGGTACCAATGAACGACGCGTATTTCGACTTTCTCTGTCCCTCTAATTGCACAACCAGATTTCCTCTCCCTACTTCCCCTAATTTTCACATGCAGGGAGAAACTCTAACTAGGGGGGTACCTGGGTAGATTTACGTAGGTACGTATGATAAGAACGTGTACCCACATTTTCTACTTCCCCTCACTCCCTATACATCTCCCTTTCTTAGTTTAGTTGTCTCTCCACTCGCTCCCGTTGTTCACTCCGCTGGGGACGTCCTTATTTGACGAGGAACCGGCCGCAACCGCCGACGGCAAGCCCTCATCGTCGCTATCGTCGTCGTCGAGAACCTTAGCCAGCTCGTCGGGGTCTTTCATCTTAGCGTCGGGATCGACGGCGGCATCGGTGAACTCGTCGTCATCGGAGTCGTCGTCAGTCTGAGCGCGGCCTGGGCGGTGCTCCTGTTCCAGGGTAGTGTCGTCAGCGCTGATAGAGATGCCCCGGGCGCCCCACTTGGATCTGCGCTGCTGTTGATGCGACGAAGCGTTGCCGTTACCAGTATCACCGCGGCCGCCGAGCGCGGGGGCGCTCTCCTCGTCGTCGCCCTGGCTCGCGTGCTCGAAGCGCTTGTTACCGAAGATGCGGTTGAGCAGCCAGCCGCGGCGGATGTCGTCTGCGTCTACGACACCGCCACCTCGGAGCTTGACGCGCTGGCGCGTGTAGTAGATCCAGAAGAAGTCGACGTAGAGGGCGGTCTGGACGATGCCGAAGATGACGGAAACAGGGTTGGGTGGGCGGTCCTCGCTATCGGCGCTGCGCCAGATCCAGTTCAGGCAGTACAAGGCACGGTAGGAACCTAGAGCAAGGAGGTAAAAGGAGTCGATGACGGTAGGGACGGTGGTTTGACGCAAGAGGAGGAGCTGGGGCAGTACACAGACAGACTCGAGGATCTCTGAGAAGTCCCATATCCACTAAGGAGGGGAACAGAGTGGGATAGGTTAGTCGACGGAGGAGAGGGCACGAGGGGTAATTGGCAGCATGGGTTGGTGATATAACTCACCTGGAAGAAGGACCAGTTACTCTTGGATTCGAATATCAGCATGGTAAAGGGGGACAACAGCAGCGAACCACCCAGAACAGCAGCTCCTAGCTTCCAAGAGATTTCACGTTCGCGGGTGCGTGGGTATCGCCAGCGCATGATAGCGATGATGTAAATAGAGGAGATGATGTAGAATATTTTGAAGAAGAGGTTCCATTTCGAGTGGGTTCTGAATAGGTCGGTGTATCGAGTACAGAAGACAACGGCGTAGAGCACCTGAGTGATCATAGAGACGCCTAAGATTGAGATAGATAAGTTAGACGATGTTATTCAAGTATAATGAAGGGGGGCGGGGAAGAGAGGGCATCTCTTTCGTTACTCACCTTCGGCGCTCCGGTTACGATGGATCGCAAAGATCAATATGCATTTTGAGAGGAGATGCGAGCAGTCTCCTAATATACGGAAGGGCTAAGAGATTGGGTTTCATGGTGTTAGCATGTTTGGTGCGATGCAAGAGGTTATCCCTGTATGGTGGAACGTACATTCATGTTGGCGGAGTGCTCGAAACGAAGCTATCGTGGGATCTCGAGACAGACTGGAAAGAGAGAGGAGGGGGAGAAGGAAAGGTGGCGGACCGAGTAGGGCAGGTTCGCTTTACATCGCAGAAGCAGAGGCGTTTAGATGGGGCATAAATAAGGATGAGCAATGGAGAAGCTCCGCACTGTATTGGTGATAACCGGTATCACACGGGATGGGTTTGGTTGGTTGTGCCTTGTGTGTTGTGTGTCGTGTTAGCGACGTCTTGTAAGAGGAAAATATGATAATGGAGATGAAGTTCAGTTCCCGAGAGAGAGAGAGAGACAGAGGACGACGATGTGACTTATAATTAGTAGCTGTACTTACACTAGTACGCTAACCTTAGGCAGTGTAAGGTACATTTTGAAAGCTCGGGTACGTTAAAGCTACCTATCACAGGTACATGCATACGTAAACTTTAGGTACATAGGGTACAAAACTTAGGTCGCTAGTGCAGACTAAAGGTAGCATTACGTGGAGGTGGCCCGTCAGGTCAGCGCGGGTTGCTTACATAGGTGAACTTTGTGGCTGACGTGATTGCTCTTGGAACTCGGACTGCAGGTGGTCCGAGCACCTATTACCTAAGCCAATTACCCGTCACTTGTTACCTGTTACCCATTACTCCATTATTCCATTACTTACCCCTTTGCTTACAACCCTCTTGGACGATACAACATCTATGAGTACATCGTCATCCTATGTCACAGCTTCATGCTTAATTTATTTAATTATTAACTGATTCCTGAGGATCCATACGAGGACTTCCATCTAGAAATTATCTAGCCTAGACGAAAAAAACCTTCTTTTCTGACTATAAGTTACTCCAATAAATTTCTTTGACCTACACAATCGTACCTAAACCAACATCATGGGGGCGATCAGTTAAAACCCGGGGCTTCTATAACTGCTCCTCCCCCTCCTGCTCATACATACACACCCCAACCACTCATTTATACTACGGCCTAATAGCCAGAGATGCCTGATGAATATAAATCATCACTATAGACTTCCTCCTGTGGTTCCCACACTTATTCACCCTCCCTCAGCTTCCCCCTTAACCTTCCACCCCCCCCCCCCCCCCCCCAACGGTAGTTCCTAGTATTCTCTCACCAATGCTCATCTATGATTTGGCGTCCGCTTCCTTAAAACGGACCCTCTTCTTCTCGCGTGATCCGGGTCCAGCCAAAGAAGAACGGACCTTGCGTCCATTGCGCTTCTCCGGGCCTGCATCGCCGCCTTGTGTTGCAGCAGCTTCACCCATTCCGATGTCCGTCATCTCGTGGTCTTCGTCCGGCGGCTCTGGTCCGTGACCGTTCGCGAGAGCATCTTTATTAGCCTCGTGGGCAGCAACGTCATGGCCAAGCTCGTCCGCCATGTTATCGCCGAAAAGATCGTCGTCGTCTTGCACAATATCTTCCCAATCTTCCGCAAGAACCTCGCCACCATTGTTGTTGTTGTTGTTGGTCTCAACGCTAGTTCCTTGGCTAGCTGACGAGGAACCAGAGGCTCCCTCCCTTTGGTGGTGTAATTCACCAGCATCTCTGCGTCTGTTCCAATCTTTCCAATCTATCTTCACACCGTTCGGAGAAATGTCAATGACAACGTAGTCTCTGTAAACATTACCCGTACCGTTAATCGTAGCATTGGGGTCCTTCTTCGTGGGAGCATTGTCTCTCATTAGTTCAGGGGCGGGAGGTTTTATCTCGATGTCCTTAGGCATATCAAGGATTCCCAGATCGCCAAATCTTCTCCATTGTGTCAACGCCAGGAACGGTTCTGGGAAGTGTATCACTGGGAATTTATATGTCGGCGCGCTTGCGAGATCGACCCAGTTTTCCCACGATGATCCAGCCTTGTCTTCCCATCCTTGACGCATGAGATTCAGGAAGGCCCAGGTGCTTCTAGGTTTCGTGTCGGGATGGCCCGACGTGTCCATATCCTTGAGGCGCCAGAAGCTGGTTTCTCCCCTGCCTCTCCGCTGCAAGCAGCGCCAGAGTGCCCATGCCTGCTGGTTACTGCATGAGTTGAGGAAACCACTAACTTCGGCACGAAGCCTGATTTCATTATTAGCACATCTCACACATGGCTTCATCATGAAATCGGTAGAGAGATGTGTCTCGATCGCACATTCGTTTTGCAATCTGGCCATCCACTTCCATAGGATGGGCTCCGGCTCCATCTCAACGCCATCGATGCCCCCTTGCTCATCCAAAGAGGCTGTTCGGCAGACTTTGCAGAAGGGCACGTACAGTCTGAGCGTCCGGTAAGTCGCGTCCTCTACACGGCATTCCCAGTACAAATCAAAGTCTTCAGGCTTTATCGAGTCATACGTACGGATGACCTGTAGCTTGATATGGGGCTTGATGTTATTCCACGATTCGTGAAATCCGTCTCGAACCAGATGTAGCGCGCTTGAGTCCTTCTCATGGGAACCCTCCTCGGAACTCTCCTCAGAGTTCTCCTCAGAGTTTTCTTTGGGGTTCTCTTCAGATTTTTCCTCGGGCTTCTTCTCAGAGTTCACCTGGAAGCTAGAGCGTGAATTATTTTTAGCTTCGTACGCCTTCCTCGCGGCTAGCTCCAGCTCGGCCCTCTGTCTGGCCTTGGCATACCATTCAACGCCCTTCTTCAAGCAGCCGTCGCAAATGTGCTGGCTCTGAATCCAATGCTCGGGAGGCCAGACAAAGTCGGGGCAGTAGATTCTTTCTCCGGTCGGGGCTACCTTTCCAAACCACTTATTTTGCTTGACATTTTCGCAGAAGGCGAAGAGGTAGCTGCCGTCGGTCTCACAGACCACGCAGTGGAGGCCCGTGACGTGGCACATGTCGGACAATCCTATAAATCAACACCTCCTATACTAACAGATGCCGTTAGTATACTTTTTTTGATAGTTAGGATAGCTTGAATCTAAAGGTGTAGTCCCCGCAGGATTTCTATACTCCAGAGAGAAGCCTACCTCCAATATATAGCTAGGTGTTTGAGTAGATTCCCCCTGGACTCAAAGGGTAAGGGTTGGGTGTAAATTCTAACGGTGGGGTATATATTGCTGGTTTGTCATAGTAAGCCTCTCGTATTTATTCTAACGCATTAAATAAGTCGATATAGTAGATATACACTTACTCAAGTAACTTCAAATACCTAGGCCCTCTCTACTCCAAACCCGAGCCTTGTAGTCTAAACTATCAACTTGTCGATGGTTGAACTAAGATTTCTCTCAAGTCAGTGTCTGCTCAGAATGCTCAGTAGTTCAAAGGGATAAGTGAAGCCGGTAAGGGTGACCAAGCTCACATGGGAGTGGAAAGAGAAGACATACTTACCACCTACTTTATATGATACGTAAACACCCTTCTTGTCAGCAATTTATCAATAATTTCCTCTTGGGGACTTACGCTGCCGGCACAAAGGTGACGTGAAAGTAGGTGTACTAGCCTATGGCTATATGGTAGAAAGTACACGAGGTATTCTATGTTCACAAGGTAGGAGCGAGGATGTTGACGTGCTTTGGAGGGGGCGATAACTGGTCAACCACCCACAAAAATATTGGCTGCGCACTCGTACAGAGTGTGCCAGGAGTGTTGAGAGTACAGAAATATTCTTTTTTTTCTTTTGGTTTTCTCTTTCGTCTCTTGAGCGAGAGGTAGGGTGAATGGAAAGAAGATATGAGTACAGGGCAACAGTGAATGTGGTGGTGTCCGCAAGATGAATAGTAGAAGTGAAGGTCCGCGTAGAAAGGCAAGAGGTAGGTAGGGCAAGTGAAAACACGCACGCGGGGCAGATTTGTTTCTGTTGTAGCCGTCGCCACAGGAAATTCGTGTAGGCTAGGTACAAAGGGTGCGTGAGTTTCTATGCCGAGACGAGGGGCAGTTGTTGGTGATTGTTTATGTAGGTAGCTGAGATGTCGGTACGTGAATATTGGTTGTTGTCGAGAAGGTGGATTTGGGAGAAAAGAATATGGGGAGAGGAAGCGAGTGTATGGCATACACTGTTGTCACAGTATGTTCTGTCTGTGTAGGCAAAGGGGAAGACTAGCCTGTTGGATGGCGCTGCTAGTGAATTCCACAGAACACTACATTACATACATATGGGTTGTTGTGTTGGTAGCATGGTGAGAAGGAAAAAGAAGAAAGGGAAGAAAGGCAGGCAGTCACTTAGGACAAATAGTGGGATGTTACTGGACCGACTAGGCTGAACTGAGGGGATAATAACAATGAAGGCAGCGTCTAGCACCTACGAGGAAGATATAGCATCGGTTAGGGAAGAACGATTTGTTTGAGTATAAGGTAGGCACGTACATATGTATCATGTTGTTTTTGCTACTTTATGTAGAGGCTTAAGTATATATATATATGTTTGGGCATGGTAGAAAGGAGCATTGGAGGTATATACTAAGACAGTTAGGTATGTATTCTCCCCTTTAAAGGTACATGGGTTGGGACTGGGGAAGAAAGGGGTATATCAAGAGCTTACTGCAAGTTTCTTTAAAACATTTAAAATGTCATGGACAATATGAGAGGGTCCCTTGGTATTTCCTATATTGTTGGTACTTAGGTTATAGTATTATACCATACTCTCCCTCCTATTCCTCTCATCTCTCCCTCTCACCTGCTTCCCCTACACCTATCAGCTTCACCATCTGCTTTAAAGTCACCTGCTGGGCATTCCGCTTGATCTGTGATGTTGAGCAGTCTTTTCCGAGCTCATCTAATCAGTCATGTATAAATAAGCTGTTGCGTACATCATATACGAACTAATTGCCAAAGGGCAATTAGCGTTCATTTTCGCCATATAAGCAGTTGACAATACTTATTCAGAGTAATGCTAGATTAAATACAACCGTGAAGCTCGAGAGGGGATCTAGTTAGTATTTAAGGGCTCTAAATAATTATTCCTCACCTCATACAAAATTATAATTCCATATAAAGCCCTATAGGCTCTTAAACACACACAAAGCTCAAGGCACAATAGAATCTCTTGCCGTGCTATTAAGCTATATATATGTGTGTGATGAAAAAGGAAAACAATGGATGCTGAACTAAAAGGGGGAAGTAATACACCTAGGGCCTGTCAAGTCACCCCATAACATGACGTTCCATATGCTTACATACCAGCATGCTTCATTGGCTATTATATTTCCATATATGCTTTTTGGTTGACCATTTTGTTTGAAAAAAAAATGAATGGCTATCAACTTATAAAGGAAAATAATGTGATATTTCATTTAAGGAAAGGAGGGGCATTAGAAACCCACAACATTAAGCACGTTTAAATGAGGTTTTCACCTAGGTTAGACCGAAGGAAAAGATGTTCACATATTCACTACTCCGTATTAAAAATATAACTACAGCTATAAATTCTAAATAATATCATTTAAGGCTGCAACCCTCTTTTTTTATTTAACTATTATTTTGTTAATATTATTAAATATAGCATGATAAACATCACTTTATTTTATAGCAAAACAAAGGAAATTTGCCAGTCACATATTGGCAGCAAAACTATCACTACCTATTTTCAATATAAGGCACAAGTTTAAACAAATACCTACCTAGGCATACATTGCAAATAGATACATAGATACACAACCATGGAGGTATCTACTTTGTGTTGTATTATGTGGGAAGGTATGAAGAGAATTTATTACTAAATATATACAGCTGGTACCACCTGCCATTAGTTCCCCATGTGTCAGCCTGTCTAGATGGGACAGGTGGGCATGGAATGGAAGCACTTTAAAGTTGGTCAAGCCACACAAGTGACGCTGTGTACCTAGGTAGGTGGTTTAATTGTGCTTTAATTGTGGCGCGACCAAGACGCGTTCAACACGGATTCCATCAATTGGAAATATACAGAAGTCAACCCAATGCAACAAATTATAACACCGAATATGGATTCTGAGTGATACGAGTCGCCTAGAAACCAGGAAGAAAGAAGTAGGAATCTGCGCAATGGCTGCCAGTCAGTATCAATTCCCCCCCCAAGCCAGAGACTCTGGCTAATTAGAAAACAATCAGGTCGCGAGGAACGCATGCAACAGCGCATGCGCGGTGCTGGGTATGTGCTGATTCGAGCTCGTCTATATTAGATGTAGATGTAGATATAGAAATAGAGATTAACCATGTTGCAGTCGCCATGAAGTCGCCGCAGACTCGTTCGATTTCGTCATTCCCGGCGCCGCACCTGAACCCTCGTCCGAGCCCGAACCGGAAACCTCCCCGTCAGAAGCTCCAACACGATCGGAACCTAATACCTCCGCAAAACGAAGGCGTTTGAGCCCTGACTCTGGTCTCCCCGTACCGAATCCCCACTCTAGTGTTGCGAGGGCGTTTTCGAGGTTAGACGTTTCCAAGTCAGATCCATACGATGCTTTAGAAGACGAAGTCCTCGAAGACGCCCCGGACATACAACCCCAGACGAGCCCCGCCGATATAGTTCTCGAAGATGCGCCAGAACTACAGCCAGAACCACTACCAGAACCGCAGCTAGCTATGAGCTCAGCTATCAAGGTGCAGCCATTCAGTCAGAGTGCGCTACAGTCGCCACCATCCGTGGGGCAGCGACCGACGTCACGGAGCTCCATAGTCGGCCCTATGATAGAAGAAGTGACAGAAAGCCCTGCAGCAGCGCCTGGGAGCGGACATAGGCGTCGGATTAGGATAACCGATACCACGACGCGGAGCGCAAAGCTACAGAAAGCTGTCTTAGATGAGGAGAATGCCTTTACTGCCGAATTTACGACATCCTCTCCCCTAGCTAGGAAAACGCGAATGAGTGCTGCGACCTCGGGCGCTGCTTCAGCACGGTCGACAAGGTCGGGCTCAAGGCAAATTCGTGAATCGCCTATCGAAGAAGAAGAGATAGTGGAATCATCACCGATAGCCCGCCGGTCACGCAAGAGCGATAGTTCCCCAATAAATAGTTCAGCACGATCTACCCGAAGTCAAAATCGCCCAAGTGTCCCCAACGCATCCGCAGAAGAAGATGAACTGGTATCCCCGACTCTCGGGGCTACAAGCACTAGAAATACTAGGAAACCGAAACCCAAAGCAAAGAAGCCTGAGCCGGAACCAGAACCGGAACCGGAACTAGAACCAGAGCTAGAGCCGGAGCCAGAGCCACCCGAGGTCGAAGAGGAACCACAAGATGAGGCAGACGGCGAGGAAGCGGAAGAAGCGGAGGAAGTCGATGTGCACGAGGCTGCTCGGCGTATTGGCCGGAAACGCCCCCGAGTTAGCCCACCGAGGGAAGAATCACCAGAACTACATTCGCAGCTAATCGAGCAGAAACGGCCAGCCAAGAAACATCAAAGAAAACGACCAAATGATACACCAGCGAAACAGGCGCAACCGAAACCTCGGAAAGAGAGGGCCAAACCGACCGCAAGGAAACGAAAGAGTGACGGGGAAGCCATTCCGATTACTGTACAGAGATATACTAAGCGCACAATTCACAACGAAGACGACACGGACGAAGATATCCTCAATGCTGACATTCCATTCGCCAACCGCAGCGGGGTAAATGTAATAGATGTACTGTCGCAAATATGCGATGAAGTAATCGAGGGCAGCCTAGAATCCGTCCATGAGGCTGCTGTCAATGCCAAAGATGCTGGCGTGAAGAAAGAGTTCCGGACGAAACTCCGGGCTCTCGAAGCATTCCAGGAAGAACTACGGACACGACTTTTAGAGCACGTGAGTTGGAGGCTAGATATGTCACCTATGCTTGAACATTGCTAATTGCGTTGTTGTATATAGACAATTGCGCTGGATACGATGCACGCACTTAAGAAGAGGGTGCGGTCTGTCCAGAAGGAGAAACTTGCTCTCCGGACTGAGATCTTACGGATCCGTGCTGAAAGGGAGCAAGTCGGGCTCAAGATGGATGCAGTGAGGACCCGACATGAGACAGCAAATGAGGAAATAATGGTAATATACCTTCTCTGAGATAACACTATGTGGTTTTTTTTTTTTTTTGGTTTTTCTTGACTAACAATCTACTAGCATCAACTTGGCCTCTCTTCAGCCATGGATGACATAGAATTAGCGATTGAGAACGGGAAGCAGGCACCGGAGTTGAACCCGAAAGAGCAGAAGGTAGCTGAAATAGCGAACCTAGAGCTGTTGATATCTAAAGTGGCCGGACAAGCCAGTGACGTTGGTGACGGGGGCGGGAACTTGAAGCAGATCAAGGACTTCAATGCCTTTCTTGAGCGTGCAGCTGCTGCTCTTGAGGGGAGATGATGGGGAGAAAAGTGATACCATACTGCATACTAGAAAAGCTTGCCATGCTTTGTCGAAGCTATCCTGGACTCGGCACGAGAGCACGAGGTAACAAATATAACGACCCCTGAATGAGTATAAAAAACAGGACAAGAGTTCCTGATGAACGGCTTAACGAGATGGTAATACCTATCGGTCTCCCTACGGTGAAATAAGCTCACCTAGTGCGTAAGCTAGTATAACAAACGTCAAAACGGCGGACTGAAATCTCATTTGTGGTCAACCTCGTGGTTACGAAGATAGGTCCAGAGATTATCTAAGGGGCTCACTTCTCTTCTTTTCGGCATTGTTGTATTCTGAATGCGGCACATACATGGCGTGACGGGGAGGCATAATAATATGACTTCACGAGAGCTTTTCATTCCTACCTTACACACATATATTAGGCTATGATAGGGTAGAATGCGGATTTCCGCGTCGCCAGTTTACGCCGCACATGCACATTACCTGTGGACATACACGACCCCTGACTATCTACTATTCAACGCTTCATAGGGCTAAAGGCCCGTCATTTACTAGGTAGGGGGGAGCAGCTGGGGCTGAGGGTCTTGTCCTGTGGCACAACATGTGTAAACGCCACTTAAATGGAGTATGGGGCACTCCAGCTGGGCTTAGTTGGACTTAACGATCGACCAAGATCGTCCGCTAATACCTACAGCGGAAAGCGGCACTGAATATCAATGGGTACCTAGGTATGGGAGCTAATTATGTAACCAACTAACAGCTATCACCACGCTGAGCTATACTGTAAGCTCAGTAATTGACTAACTAGGATATTAGCATTATCCTATACACACAAAATAAATCTCGAGCTGTCTGTTTTTTCTTCTTCTCATGATGCTGAACAAGAAGAGATTAGAGCCCGGAAGATAAAATCCTATCTCGGCACCTCATTTCACTAACCAAGACTCTAGAGCTATAAAAGGACTATAAAGCGACATTGGCCCCTGCTAGCTGAGTCTAGCTTACAAAAGGGAAGAGAAAAAGCAGAGAGCACGGGGGGAATCTACACTTCTCTCTCGTCCCGTAGCCGAAGCGAAAGAATGACAAGCAGAATTGGGCGATTCCAGCCCCGTCTCGTAGGCCGAAAACTGTAGCTGTGCCGCAGGCTCGAACCTAATCTGGGTATGGCTGGTGAGATTCCATCCGCTTGGCCTGCTTGGCGAAGAGGGTAAAAAGTGAAAAAGAACAAGACCTGAAAATCCACCGGGTGCCTGCTAGTTATTTTGCACAGCCAGCGCATGCATACTATATGATGGAGGCAAGCCAAGTAGTGTTGTCTTGGTCTTGGTCTTGGAGAGAGGGGGGTATATGAGTATGACTCTTCCCCCCCCTTTCGTTAGCTGGAATTACAATCTTTAAACTCTTTCGACCATTTCGCTATCTCGTCTCCCGACTCGACTCTTCGCATCGCAAAGTAAAAGGGGTAGTGATTATCACAGGTCTGTAACAGATAACAAGGGGGAAAAACCACCGATATAGTATACTGCATACATAGGTTACCTACCTACTTCTCTACGGAACCCACCCGAACAACAATACACACGACTCAACTCGCTATTCGCATCACCACCGCCATGGCCATCCACGATTACCCCTACAAGAAGGGGATCAACCTCACCGCCTGGATACTACAGATCATTGTCTGCCTGATCCTGATGGGCGCGTCGGCATGGCTGCTATCCGTCATCGACTCGGGGGACATCGACAGCATCCTGGGTGAATACGATGGCCTCTTCACGTACGCGCGAACCCCCTTCCCAGTCCCTGAACCACCGCCTTCTCCCTCCTTCGTCCCAATCCATCTATCTAGGATAGGGGGACGAGGATGGGAGTGCGTGAAGGGGAAGGAATAGTGTTTCCAAGTAAAGCAACAGCGGACTAACATAAAAACGCGTTTCCAGTGCTGCGGCCGGCCTCCAAATCGGCATCACCGCGCTGACCATTGTCTTCGACATCGTGGAGATGGTGCTCATCGGCCGCAAGCGCATGCCGCCGGGCCTGTACCTCTCGTCCGCGTGCATCAAGACGGCCATCTGGGGGGTCATCTTCGTGCTGAACCTGATCGGCCTGTCCATTCTGTCCATTATCCTGAGCGGCATCCTGCTGTGCGTATACACCCTCTCCTCATACCCCTTTCCCCCTTTTCCTTACCTAGCATTTGATAATAATAAACAATAACACTAACATGAAAAAAAAACAGCGTAACCTCCCTCCTCCAGCTCATACACGGCGCCCGCATCATGCACCGCAAGCGCAAGGGCACCCTCCAAGGCGGTGGTGCCTACACCCCTGCCAACGCGAATAACCCGGCTGGCTACGCCGAGGCCGGGTACGGCGCGGGGTACGGCGTCCAGAGCACTGAGTACAAGGCACAGTCCCCGCAGCCGCCGGCTTACGACCCCGCGTTCCACCAGCCCCAGCAGGGGGCGGGTTCGTATGAGTTGGATAGTCGGGCTCGTTGAGTCAGTGGGTGAGTGAGTGGGGATGGGAGGACATGAGCATGAACCCTTTTTTTTTTTTTGGGGACGGAGATAGATGGAAAAAATAATTAATGAAATATAATGGGATAAGTAACATCTCGATTATGTTTGTCTTTTTAATGGGTTGTGTACAGGCCGTGGTGGTACCTATGAGATCGATGTTTGTTATAGGGAGCCGGCGAGGAGGGTGGGGTTTGCGCGGTCCGTCATTATGCGCCCATCCGTTGGATATTGTTGTTATTGTTTTTCTGTCATGATTACTGAAGTTTGATACCCCGTTACGAAATACCTACCTGGTTGGCATGCATCTTGATATTATTATCTCTTCATCACAAGTGAAACGAAACGAAATAGGATCGGGTGGATGGTTTAAATTAACGAGTTATGCACAGGCGAAAATATATACCGAATAAACCTGTGTATACCTCCTGGTGTAGATGGGTAGGTAGGTACTACCTAGACCGTGATGTATTAACCGAAGGAGGATCGACGACATAGCTTGATAATATTCATGGGGTTAGCTGGGGGGAGGGGAGGTTGGGGTAAAGGAGAGGCGAAGGGGAAGGGGAAGCAGAAGATAAATATGGTTGGCTTTATAGTACGATGCGCAAGAGACAAGCTTCTTCTCGTGTCCTACCTAATACGGATGCCGTGCTTAGGGGTTACAGACCGTGGGATTGTTATTGGATAGTAGGTGTGTAGGTGTAGTTTAAGTACCCAGGTACATAGTTCCATTTTCGGGGTATTTCTGTACCACACTAATATGTAGGTACAATGGATATATACACAGCACTGCCCTATGTATGTACGTTATATGTACGAAAAGCAGTGTGGTCCCCTGTACCCAGGTAGTTACGTAGGGAGGTATACGTACACTCGTTTCGAAACAATAAGTCGCGCCTCACAATTTTTTTTTACTTACATATATACAATTTTTTTAACACGCGCAACACGCGCATTTTTTACACTTTTAACTTTATTATATTTATAACTTTTTTTTTAACTTATAAAATTACGCAATAATTTTAAAATCTTTATAATAACGTAAAATTAACTATTATTTTTTTATAAATAATGCTTTTTTTAATTAAACGCTATTAACTTACAATTATAAAAAAAGTTAAACTTTTAATTATATTATTAAAAAACTTTTTAATTAATTAAAAAATTATAAACTATTTTGTTTATAATATTAAAACTATTTAATAATATAAGCGCTAATATAATGCTTTAAAAAAGCTATTTTTAACATATAATAAAACAAATTTTAATGCAATTAAGTTATTGCTATAAGCTTTAAAAATTTATTGCTATTTATTTTTAAATAGCTAATTATAACTAATTTTTTTATATTAATTAATAATTAAAAAAAAAATTAATATATTATTTAAACTTATATTTTAATAAAATATAATAGTTTTTTATAAAAGTTTATTAAATATATATTAATATTTTAACTATTTTAAAATAATTTAAAGCTATTAATTAATTTTAAAAACAGTTAAAAATAAAAACATTTTAAACTAATAAAAATTAATAATTTTTATATTTATATTAAACATTAACGTTTATATTTAAAATATTTATTTTTATAAATAAATTTAATATTAATAAATAAAATAAAAGTTATAAATATAATTAAGCGTTAAAAAAAAATACTTTATTTATTAAAAAAATTTTAAAAAAAAAGCACCGCTTTAATATATTACTAATTATTATAATAAATAAAATTATTATTAACTTAATATATTAAAGTTTAATAATTAAAAAAAGTTTTACTTTTTAATTATAAAACAATGTTATTTTTTTAATAAATTTATTTTTTAGCTTTTATTTAGTTTTAATAATAAATAACGCTTTTTTTTATTACTTTTAAAAAATTTACATAATAATAAAAAATAATAGCGTTTATAAGCTTTAATATTTACTACTTTACTTATTAAAATTTAATTTTATTAAAAAATTTTTTAGTTTATTAAAAGCATATATATGTAAATATTTAAAATAAAAATAAAAAACTTTATTAATAAAAAAAACTTTGCGTTATTTTTTATTAACTACGTTTATAAAATTAGCTAACAATAAAATAAAATTTAAAAGTTATTTTAATACGCAAATATTAACTATAACTTTAAATAAAAATAATAATAAATAAAAGTAATTATTATAAAAAGCGTTATATAATAAAATAAAGTTATAATAAAGTTTAACTTTTAAAAAGTTTATATATTTAAATTAAAAGCTTTTATAATAATTAACTTTTTTAATTTAAAAATATAATACTTGCTATTTTTATTATTTATAAGTAAAACATAATAAAATATTTTAAATTTAATTCTTAAAAAAAATATCTTTTTTTTTTTATTTTTTTTAGTTTTTTTTTTAATATTGCATTAATATAATAATTTTTAAATAGCCTCACCACTTTTTTATTTTTTTCTTAATAATATATAAGTTTATATAACTTAATTTAATTAAAAGTTATAGTAATAATAATTATAATAATAGTTATAATAATAATTATAATAGTAATTATAATATTATTATATAAAAAGTTATAATATAAAAAGTTATAAACTTTTTTATAAATAAATTAAAATTTTATTTGCAAATAAAATATAATTTTATTAATATAATTTTATTTATAATTTATTTATAATAATAATAAAGTTATAATTAAAAGTTAAAAAAATACTTTTATTTAAAATGCATTTATACTTAAAAAGTTATATTAAAAATAATTAATAATTTATAGTTTATAATTTTAACTTTATTTATTATAATAACATTTAAAATAAATTAAAATTATTTATTTATATTATAATAAAACTTATTATTTTATATATTAAACTTTTTTTATTTATTATATATATTATTTATTTTATATATTATATTTTATAAAAAGTAAATAAATTAACTTTAAAAACTATTAAATATAACTAATTATTTGTTTAAAAAGCGTAAATATATACTTTAACTTTAATTTTTTTAATTATTAATATATAAAGTATATATTTGCGCTTTTTAAATAAGTAATTAACTATATTTACTAATTTTTAAAGTTAACTACCTGCTTAAAAAGCGTAAATATATACTTTAATTGTTAGTAGGTGTACGTACTAAGAAAGATAAAAATAACAAGTGTAAGAAACGGTTGTATATTTATGTTTAAGGAAGGAACTATTTAACTGAGGTTGCGCAGGAAAGCGCAACCTATTTATGTGCGGGGTACATTGTAACTTTTTATCCTTATTATGCAACCATCATTAACTTTAATTTTTTTAATTATTAACGCGTAAAATATATATTTGCGCTTTTTAAATAAATAATTAATTATATTTAATAATTAAAACTAACTACTTATTTAAAAAGCGTAAATATATACTTTAACTTTAATTTCTTTAATTATTAACGCATAAAATATATATTTACGCTTTTTAAATAAATAATTAACCTTTTTTATTTTTTTATAACTTCTTTTTTAAATTAAAAATTATTTATTACCTTTATTTACCACTTTTATTAATAAAAATATTTAAGTTAAAAATATTAAAAAAACAATAATATAATTATATATTAAAAGCATTGTAAATTGTTAATATTTTTAGCTATAAATAAAATAAAAATAAAGTTTTTTATTAATATTAAACACTAATTATTAAAAAAAAACTATAACTTACTAATATTTAAATAGCTTTAAAACTTTTTACTTTTAAAAACTTTTTAAAATTTAATAGCATTTTTTAAATATTACTTAATATAAAACTTAAACAAAATAAATACCTTTTAAAAAATTTACTTAATTATATATTAAATTTTTAAAAAATAGTAAATTTATTAAATAATTATATTGTTATTATTAAGCTTTTAATATAAATTTTTTATTTAATTTATTTTTTTTAACAATTTATATATAAAAGCCTTTATTAATTTTGCTAATAAAGTTTTATTATTTATATTTTTTAATATTAATAGCAATAAACTACAAATAAAAAAAATATAAAAAAAGTATTAAATATATATAATAATATAAAAAATAACTAATTTATTAAAGCATTTTTATAAATTTTTAATAGCGTATATACGCTTTTTTTTATACTTTTATATTAATTAAAAATGCAATTTGTAATTTTATTTATTAAAGCTTTTATAAATTAATTTTTAAAATTATTTTAAACTATTTAAATAATATAAAGGTTTTAATGTTAATATTTTTTTTTTAATTATTTTATTAAAAAACTTATTAAAAAGCTACTTTTAATTTTTTAACTTTTTACGTTATTATACTTTACTTTACATGCTTATTTTTTTTTAATTATGTTAAAAAATTTCGTATATAACTATAATAAAAGCTTTATAAAAATAGCTTAATTGCTTATAATATTTTTAACTTATTTAATAATATTAATTATCGTAAAAAAATAATATATAATTTTATTTTTAATTTAGCAAAATTATAGCAACTTAATATAGTTTAAGCATAAAACGCTTTTATTATAAATTAACAAGTTTTTAAAAAACGTATAAAGTTTTTATTTAATAATTTAAACGCTTATTATATTAATAAAAAGCATAAAATAATGCTTAATAAAGCTTTAAAAAATTAAAAAGCTTTAAAAAATTAAAGTTAATATTAAATAAAAACGTTAAATAAAAAATTTTTAATATTAAAAAAAATATTATTACGTTGCTATAAAAGTGTTTAATAATAAAGTTTTTTTATAATTTTAAAAAAGCTTTTAAGTTTTAAATTTTATTAAACTTTAAATATTAAAATAACTAAAATAAATACTTTATTTAAAATAAAGCAATAAGTAAATATAATAAAATAAAGTAGTTTAAAATAATTAATAATATTTAAAACTTTATTTTTATTTACTTTATTGTAAAAATAAACGCAAAATATTTTAAAATTATATTTATATGCAGCATTTTACTTAATAAATAACTTTTTAACTTATATATATATTTGTAAAAAAAACTAATTACACCTTTTTGTTTTTTTATTTATATATGCTTTAAGCTATAAAATAATAAAGTTTTAAACGTTATTTATAAGTTTAAATTGTTAGCAAATAGCGTAATAATTAATATTATTAACGCTAATTATTTTAAAAAACTTATATTTATTTTATAGCTATAATTTAAAAAATTTACCGTTAATAATAACGCAAATTTAACTAAAAACCTTAATAATAAAAGCCTTTAATATAACTATTAAAAAAAAAATAAAAATAACAACATTTTTATTTTTATTAACCATTTTATTATTAATATTAATAATAACATTAATAACAGTATTAATAACAATATTAACGTTATTATTGTTATTTATAATAGCATTAATAATAATATTAGCGCTATTATCGTTATTATTATTATTATTATTGTTTTTAAAAATAGCGTTACTATTATTATTATTATTATTATTGTTATTTTTTTTTTAAAAAAAATAATTTTTATAATAAATTATATTTTATTAATTGTTTTTTTTAATAGCTATTTTAATAAATAAGCTTAAATATAAACTTTGCTTAAAATGCTTTTTTAATAGTAGCAACTTGTTTTTAAACTACTTTTTAATAAAAAGTATTATTGTAAAATTTACTTTTTGCTGCTTTAAATAAAAGCTTTTAAATACGCTTTAAAAGCATTATTAAAGTTTAATTAATAGTTTTATTAATATAAATTTACTTAAAAAAAAAGCGTGTGTAGTTTAAAACTAAAAGTAAAAGTTAAAAAAGCTGCTTTTTTACCTATAAAATAAAATAAAAACGTAAAAATAGCAATAAAAAAATTAAAATTTTAATAAATAAATTTAATTATAAATTAGTTATAAAAAAGCATTATTGTAATATAAAATATTACTTTATAAATTAAAAAAAATTTTAATTGCTTTAATAATTTTTATAAAATTAAAGCTATAAAAAAAAAGTAACATTAATAAAAATAACTTTTTATATAAATTAAAAAGTTTTAAACCTTTAAAAGCGCTTTTTACAATAAAATTACTTATAAAATAATAGCTTTATTAAATAAAATTAAATGTTAAAATAAATAGTATTATAAGTTAAAAATGTAAAAAATGCGCGTGTTGCGCGTGTTAAAAAAATTATATGTATATAAGTAAAAAAAAATTGTAAAGCGCAATTTATTGTTTCGAAATAAGTGTATATAATGTACTCTACATAATCGCACCCTCTTTTTCCTTAAACGGAATTGTCAGAAGTATCTACGGAGTAGGTTAGTGGTGTCTAGTATCAATTACATTTTTACACCATCAACTTATCATGGCCCCGAACTTTTCCACGGTAGGTACATAAATGAATGGATGATACCTAAGTACATACATAGTGGTCCCTCAGCGGAACCCGGCAATTGAATTCATCTGACTGACGAAATGTGCAAAGCCACTTGTCCTAGGGCTCTTCTAGACCCGGCAATCGGCAACGTCGGAGAGGAAGACAGGATACCTATGGTATATGTGGTATAGTGTGCTATATATACCTAATCTACGCAGGCTTTGCCAAAGTCAAGTTAGGTCAGGTAGGCCAGACTTTGAATTAGTTGGTTGATCATCACAATAACAAGTCAACAAATGCCTCTTATCCATTGTGCTTATGGAATTATACTGGCTGACAAGCTTGGATGGGTTATGTAATCAAAAGATATCTTTTTTCATTATATTGCAGGTTACCCATGTACTACTTCTACCCCGTATGTGAGAGAAATGTTGATGGTCCCAATTAGAAAATAATTAACTGTAAAAGGTTTAACAGACTGGTGGCTAGCGATGGTGATGACGATGGTGGTGCTTCAATATCAATACGAGATTTATGGTCAATGCGTTACAACCTTAGCCTAGAGTGTTAATGTAGGTCCCTGAACTTCAAAAACAATTGCCTGGTAATAAGGTTACGAATTTCAGCTGTGCCAGGATCCCTGGACTTACATGAATCCAACTAACCTTTTATATTTTTTTTCAATGTATTCAAAGTACCTGCCTAAATCTAGTAACGGATACCTTACCTAATATTGTTCTGTCTCCATTATTAGTACAACCCCATTATGTTCCGTACCTACGTATATATTTGATCAAGCATGAGATCCATAGCACTTAATTGCCCGTTAACTAGTAGTAATAAGCTCTGCTAAAGCCTTTTGGGTTGAAAACTAAAACGTGTATCACCGCCTCCATTCATCACCCCGTCCCCACCTTCTGAGTCGACCATCATGGGTTCTTTTGTTGTTCTCCAATCAGCCAATCAGACCATTGGTCAACAGCATTTTCTGTAAATTGCACTCGAGGTAGGCATGCGTTAGCGATCCACCGGCTTGGTCTAAATGGAAACAAAAAAAAAAAAAACGGACAATAATAATCAGCCCAGGACCACAATGAAAATCGGCATGTGGGTGGTAGGAGACCCCAGTTCGCATCGCCCAATGGGTATGGGCGTGAGGAATGGGGATGGAACAAGCCGGATAGATACTATACCTATCTACCTCCCTACATCACGCATAATGCATATGCGTACGACAAACAAGAGATAAGTCGGTTACATAATTGGACACAAAGAGGGAGCCCATTTCAGTTGGCTTAACCCCCTTAGGGTGGTATTCATGTAGGTCAAAACAAGATGAATTCAAATGTAAGCATATCTACTCATGTACACTCAAAATACATACGGATTGTACAGACCAAACCAACAAACCAACAGCAACAACATTGAAGAATAATACTTGGGCACGCATATGCCGCGTTGGCCACTGCCCACCTCCCTTAGTTGTAAGTGCTTAGAACCACCCCGGGCTTATGGGCCAGGGTGATCGTAAATCAAGGCATGGCAGTAAAGCTTAACCATTTTCAAGCTTTGTGGCGTGCAGTGCCCAGACGCTGACGCTTGGCTGGCACCGACCTTGGGCTGGCTCGCGCGCGCCTTTGATTCCAATCCAACAAACCCCAGTCAGCCAATCTACCTCCTGCGTGACCTTACCTATTGGTATGATGGCCCCTACCTTTCTCTATATGTACCTACTTATGAATGGGGTGGCCGGTCCTGCTTTTCCATAACTACCTAAGCTCCATCAGGTATTAGTTGTGTACAGTGTACACTAGAATAGTGTACATGCATACATCGGATCCAGACAACCCATGATCCTATGAGGTCCCTACTGCTCTGGGTCCTTTGCTCATCAGTTGGAGAAGGAAAGAAGCAAGCCTAGTTTAGATACCACTACCTACAACGTACGCCACCATCAAACACAGGTAGCAAGTACCTCGTGCTACCTATAGCGTAGGTCGATCGGTTGGTTAGTTTAGTTGATTGGGTACATCAGGAACTAGCCCTGTCCTCGAGGAGCTTCATCGTTGGCATTACTAGGTAGTGAAGCAGGAGGAACCTAGGAGAGGGGAGGGTGGCTTAGATGGGATAGTAGTGCAAGTGGTCCCCCGTCCAGGTAAGGTTCCTGCGTTCCCAAGCTGTTTCATATAGTCTGGCCGATAGATAAAAGACTCACTGCTCCTCTGCTTCACCTAAGAAGTCTCTGTTTCCCTCGTCCTTCCTTACTCTCCATCCTCAACCTTCTGCTTCTATCCATTCGTGGGAACAAAGTTACGCTTTCACGCACACATAAACCTCCAAACCACCTTACTCAACCACTACACATCATCATGCCTGCTCCTCAAGCTCCCTCGCAACAAGCTCCTATGGAGATGACCTCCAACGATGGCGTCGTCACCCAGCAGCCCGTTAGTATTCTCCCACCGCTTTCTCAGTCATAGCGTCCCTTCCCCCCTATCCCCATCCTATTCCCGAAGCGCTCTCCAAAATGGCCTTTTCCCTCTTCGCCAACCTCAAATTAACCGACAGATCAACTAACGTGATGATTGTTTCCATAGTCAGCCGAGCCCCAACCCGAGATGAGCCTTCGTGGTGGTGAGGAGGCCGGCTGCGAGATCTGCTGCGGTCTCTGCGGCTGCGACGAAGCCTGCTGTTAATCGCACATTCTCACCTCTCCCTCCCTTCTAACCTGCCCGCCTACACGGTCGCTGCATGGGGAAGAAGAAGGGGAAAAAAGGGCGTGATTGGGACGTTGTTCCTCTGCCACTACCTGGAATAAGCAAAAAAGTCTACCCCAATCAACCAACCACCCGCCGCCATCGGCAACAGTAGTTATCAATCATGCGCACACTTCCCAGCATGGCCTATCGCTCGGGGTGTCAGCACAACCTGTGTGGTCTAGAACTGCGTTGGATTGGTTGAGGAGGTTTCATAGTCGGAAGCAGGGAAGCATCGGATCCGCACCCTTTTCTTTTTCTTTTTTTATCATTCAACCCATGGTTCCACGGCTTGAGGAGCAATGAAAGGAAGGAAGCAGAAAGTAAAGCAGCATGTGAATGAAGACTCTAGATGATACCTCTTATGATTAAATTTAAAGAAAAAAGAAAAAGACAGAAAAAAATTACATGAGTAAAGCATGTATCGTTTTTGTTGTTGTTGATGACGATGATGATGAGATATATGAAGCGGGTTTGTTATTTGTTGTCTTCTTATTTGTTGGTTAGACAGTAGTAGTAGATGGGGGTTATCGTTTAGCAGGGAGGGTTTCCAACTTACATTTCTGAGACGGACTCTTCTTGAGTTGCGAGTCTGGTTCTCGCTGAAAACGAGATAGTAGTAGATAGAAATTCTACCTCCTTAACTTATCGTACCTCTTTTTCTCGCCAACTCTCTCTCATTGCTCATGGAAGTTTTCAACGAACCCAGGCCTCCTCTTTGGATATTTACCTAGGTATGCTTCTCGTTATGCCGTGTAATACATCTTTACCCACTCTTCGTACACGACAAAGTCTATTTTAGGCGGAATTGTAACCCAACGCCGACGATGGTGCCGGAAGCGCACTTTGAGAAAAAAACAAAAAATTTCAGCGTGAAAATTAACAACAAAAGAAGGGGGAAGAAGAAAAACTATAAAGAAAAAAAAGATTATTTAATAGAACTATTTAAATAGACGTTCTTGACGTCGTCTTGTGTCAAATTAAGCATTTCTGCCGTTTGTCTTGGCGATCTCTTGGCCTTTCATGGTTCGTCGTCTTGGCTCTTCATGCCAAGGAATTGTCTTGCACCTTTTCCTCCTAACCTAACGGTTTCGATGGGTTTTCGTCATAGGTACATCGTTTACGCCATATATACGTAAATGCTACTAATCTAACCTAGGTACCTGTGCCTTTTTTTCCCCCTCTCTTCCTTTCTGTTCTCTTTTTCTTTTAGTAGACACTACATTATGCATAACGTGGAAGGAATATGGCTATCTAACTACTTCACTAGGCTACGTGATGATGTTTTGGTTCTTGAGGATCTTCACACTACAAAAAAGTTAGATGGGAGAGGGACGCAATTAGCGGTGACTTCTAGCTTTGATGTGCTTATGAATGCGGGGGGGAGGGGAGGCAATAGGGAAAAAAGTGAAAAGTCCTATGGAGGATCGATGCTAGGAATGTATGTACTTAGGATCGTGGTCCCCCTTTTGCCCCCCCTGACGATCGACATTCTTGGCTCGGCGTTGAGTAGGTAAGCAAAAGCAAAACCCCAGCCCTAGATCAGCACTCAGGCTGCCAGGTAGTGTAGTTACGTACCTACAAAGGTAGGTGGTCTATATATCAATGTTAAGGACGGTGGAAGATAGTGTTTTACTGTAGGCCGGTGGTCATGTAGCTACTGCGAACTTGCCTATCGAGGTGATTGATCGGTATCATTGAGCCATCGGGAAAGGAAAATACTTTTTGCATACACCTAACCTATATATACTGCCAAATACTGAATATATTTGACATTAGTGATCCTTTGTGATTGGTAGGCCTCCCTTTTTTTTATTCTATCTAGAGTTTTGCTCGTTTTTATATATCTCACCGAGGGGACCGCCTATATTAGTTAGAGTATCGTGAGAAAAAAATACGGCAAGAGATAAGAATTCATGTATACTCCGTAGTTAGGGTATACTACACGTCTTGTCCATCTCTGGCAATACGATGCTCGTACCACAGGATATGAGATGTAGGTATAATTATTCAACTCCCTATATCTTCATTTAGTTCAAGTATCTCTATTTGAACGCATTTATCGATCTTGTCTCGTTTTTGGTCTTGGTCTATGATATGGTGTGGTGTGTGGTATTCTTATATATACAAGGTACAGACAGCAATACATATATACATGCCAACATACGCACATCCAAAGTTCATGAACTTGTCGGCATATGCTACATACATTCATGACTTGACTGAACTCACAGAGTGATCTCTCCGTCAAGTTTAACCTCCCCAAGATCCCCTTCTCGCTTCGGGCTGTGTGCCATGACACGTGCTTTTTGATTTCAATCGATCCAATCCGTTTCCCATAGATGTCCCAGTCCGTTCTTTTCTTTTCTCTTCTTTTATTTTTATTTTTCGCCTGACGTCTTTGCGTTACTCTTATCACCGCCATCCTCTGGTTTGGTGCCCCTATTGCTGTTAAACGCCCCAGCAGCTCGATCCCATAAGGTCTCCTGGCCCTTCTGCCTGCGTTCTTGTCGCTCCTTCTCCTGCTGCTCCCACAGCCCCTGGACGCGCGAGGCAAGCTCGGCCTTGGCGTGCAGCTCGGCGCGGTAGGCGGCCTCCTCGGCGGGGCGCTCCTCTTCCGTGACCTTCTCGAGGCGCTCTTTGAGCTTCTCCTGCTGGTCTGGCGTGAGGTCGTGCTCTTCGGTCGGGGCTATCGCGGACTGCGAGGCCCCGGCAGCAGCGGCGGCGCTGATAGCGGCGTGCTTCCTGGGCATCAACGGCGGGAAGGTAGGGATTGGTCGTCCTTCACGCTTCGCTGCGTCGACTTCGGCCTCCTGCGCCATTAGCCGCTGGTATAGGGAGTCGGCGTGCATTTGGATCTCCTCCTCGGCTTCAGGGCTACGGTCGTATGTCGAGAGGTAGCCTAGCGCTTTGAGTAGTCTCTAATGGTTCCGAAACAATACTTCAGCCTCAGCAAGTCCTTCTTCCCATAATATTCTCTAGATTAGTAGATAGTAAAAATTAATAAAAAACATACCGTCTGCATCATGTAACACCGCTCAAACTTCCTGACCTGGTCGCGACACATGGTCATGCGCTCGGTGAAGCTGGGGTTGGTCATGCAAGTGCGCCAGTCGACTTGCTCGAGAGCGCAGTTCTCAAGAGCCGCCTGGCCGATTTGCGACCTGCGCTCCTTGTAGCCCTCCAAAACGTCCATCAACTTCTCGTGGTCGGTTTTGGTCTCGGCCTCGATTTCCTTCAGGGGTCTATATGTCTTCCATAGATGTGCGTAGCGACCATCTTGGAACTGGCTCTCGGCCGGAACTCCATTCTCGTTTCTCTTCCCTTCTGCTGCATTATCCGCTTCGCCCGAGCTCACAGATTCTGGATCTGGCTTTGGTGACTTCTGATCGGCGGCGGCATTGTATCGCACGGGCGATTCTTTTGCGAGAAATTCGCGAAGTTTGGGGTCGAGCTTCCGCAGCGGGTCGTCGGGGCTCGAGCTCGAGGCCCAGAGACTGTCCCACCAGCCCATGGAGCCTTCACTGTTGTAATGGAACAATGGCAGAAGAATAGAAGGAAGGGGAAAAACTGCGATAAGATTTCTGGCAGCGCCTCGAGAATCCGCAATTTGCGAAAACCCCGGTGCTAATATGTATACACTAATAATCTCACATGCAAAAAGGATGTACCTTAGAGTATATACTCTAAGTAGCTATAGGTTATAGCCTATCATCTATGTAAATTGAAGTGATAGGTAAAAAAAATGATATCGTTATCGATACCGCTATATCGAATATCAGCCCTACTACCGGGGCAATGGTATTATACTAACACTTACACGCGGCTATCCAACGTACGGGTCCCTATACCTACCTTTAATCGATTGGATGAGTATTCATCATTATTGAGTCGTTGCTAGGAAACCCGAGAAGTTACCGGCTAAAGGATAACGATATTGAACCCCCCTCCCCGCCCACCTAGGTAGGTAAGGTATTTAAAAGGGGTCACTATAAAACTTTAGGTACCTAAGGTTAACTGATGTCGTTCATGTCAATACCTCCAGCAAACAATAGGACTAGTAAATGCACATGTTGTTCTAATGATAGGAAAATAATATCGTTGGTTAATCATATTTTTTTTATATAGCGAAGTCATTTATGCAGATGGGACAGACCCTATCCCTATCGCCTTGTCATATTGAGGATGCATACCCCCCGAGTCTCCGGACTCATATAAAAACCCTCTTTCCTTGCTGACCCATATGGAAAACACCCGTCACTACAATTCACATGTTTTGGATTGGAAAGGCCATCAAAATGCTTTTGGTATTCGTTTTGTTTTTTTTCATTCCAGAACTACCGGTGTAGCATCTTCGTGCCGTGGCTTAAGCCTATGAACCACCCGTTCCGAATCTGAGACCGTAAAGAACCATGAAGCAACAACGCCATCGATGCCCAGGAAAAGTCCACATTCTTAGAACTTGCTGAACTTCTTGACCGCCTTGCCGGTTCGGGGAAGGACACGGAGGACGTTGAAACGGACCTGTTACATCACGCAGCAAGTTAGTTTACTCATACCGTAAAACACATAAAATATCACCTCCATCTATCATTCATTCCATTCACAGGGGGGTATCATGGGGCAACATACAGTCTTGCTGAGAGGTCTGCACTGGCCAACAGTAACCTGGTCACCTTCCTCCACACGGAAAGCAGGCGAGACGTGGGCAGCGATATTCTTGTGTCGCTTCTCGTAACGGGCGTACTTGGGGATAAAGTGGAGGTATTCACGGCGGATGATGATGGTTCGGTGCATCTTGGTGGAAACGACGGTGCCGGTCAGGATACGGCCACGGATCGAAACAAGACCAGTGAAGGGGCACTTCTTGTCTACAGCCATATATCATCAGCTCAGCTCTGCGACCTTCACTACCATACATATTCAAGAAGCCGCGCTTTAAACATGGAGACCTCTCAAGTCATCGTAGGGGATCCGATATCGTTCGATAGAGAAACGGGCGCAAACGGAAACGGCAAGCCGACAATGTCTCGAGGCTGGCCTAGGACCGGTGTAGATAGATATATTTGTGAATAAATTTCGACATACCGATGTAGCTTCCCTCAATGGCAGTCTTGGGGGTTCTGAAGCCTAGACCAACATCCTTGTACCATCTACGGCCACCCTGAAAGCAGAAATATTAGTGGGAGAAACTCCCATAGGCATCACATAAGATATTTCGTACCTTGCCAGGGCGCGTGGACTTAGCCTTGGTCTTGGAGTTGTGGAAGATATGGGGCTGCTTTTGGAAAGCACGCTCCGACTGAACAGTCAATTCCGTGGCCATGGTTTAGGTTTGCGATTAATTGTCGGGGTCGCAAAGGAGGGATGGGGGGGCTCGGAATGGTGGTTGTTGAAGTTTCGCGATGTTATGCGAGATCAAGGCCAAAGTCGAAAAATCCGAAGTGGGTGAAAATCCAAGTTGTGTGGGCAAAAAAAAAGAATTCGCTTGTGCGGAAAAAAGAGATATGGGTCTGTTCTGTGGCTGAGCCTATTACTTTTCTTGTCTGGTCTTATAAGTGTGGCTGAAAACAAAAAGGGAAAAAAAAAAGAAAAAAAGAAAAAAAAAGAAAAAGATGGGACGTCAGACCTGGGCAGACTTCAGGTGGGGCGTTCTGATAAGAACCGATAAAAACTTGGGAACGATAAAGTGCTACGTAGTTGTAGGTGAAAAGCTTGGACCAAGAAAATAAATTGAGTGGGGCCAAAGAAATCACCCGCATTTGCATGTTTACAAACACCCCGACGCGATCTCGTCCATTTGAAGATACCTTCACATGCGAACTAAGCTTAAAGCCTATAGTTACCTTACTCCACCACCAAAGCCAACTTCTTCCTACTGTTTCTGCCCCGACTCTGTAGTGTGCTTGGAGACATCATCATACAATCTTTACCCCCCCCAAAATCCTGAATGGGGGCATGTTGTCTTGAGTGTTTAGTCTGTCGCATCTTTAAGTAAACTGACAAACGCCACCCATCATCAACCCCCCTCCCATCCTCCCCCCACTCCAATATGTCCAGCCAACCCGATGCGGCTGGTCCGTCTAAGCGACGACCACGTAAATCAACAGGCCACTCTCCCGTTAGAAAGAGAATAGAGAAGGAGAACATTACCGTTGATGTGGCTAGC
Source organism: Camillea tinctor (assembly GCA_022578605.1). Lineage (NCBI taxonomy): Eukaryota > Fungi > Ascomycota > Sordariomycetes > Xylariales > Graphostromataceae > Camillea > Camillea tinctor. The sequence goes on from MU394131.1 coordinate 97,981, forward strand.
TCCCTGGCCGGTAATGGAGGCCGCAAGAAGTCACGGAGCAAGAGTATGGGGCCGGGAGGACTAGATGTTTTGAAGGCAGGTTCTGGCAACCGACGCGTGGTATGAATATGATTAAGTCTCGCGAAGTGCGGGTTTCCTTGCTAACCTGCTGTATTGTAGTCGTTAGCTGCCCCTGCTAGACCTCCCCCGAGATCCATTCTCAAGCCCACCATACCTATAGTACAGGAGATCCCTCCTCACAAGCCCAAGTCTGCCCGGAAATCACCCCCTTCTCTGGAGGTCCAGGGAAAGGACAAGCTGCCGAATCCCTTTCAGAACGATGGCACCAAGATAGCATTGCGTACCGAAGAAGAGCAGCAGGCTGCTGCGCGTGAGCGAGAAGAGCGAGAACGGGCCCAACTGGAGAAAGAAATCAACGATAGACGCGAAGCCCGCAGGAAATCTCTTGCCAACCGCCGTGTGTCCTTCGCTGCAGAGGCAACTTTGCATACATTCCATGAGATCGAATACAACCAAGATTCAACTACCTCAACAGACTCCACTCGGCGAGCCTCGGCGCGGGCACAGGCAAATCAAGATGCATCAGACCCACCGTCTACGCCACCAGAGCAAGCCGAGGACGTGGTTCCCGATTCGCCGGAGCATCAACGAGACTTGCATCAAAAGAACCGCCGCAGGAGCTCTGTCGCCCCCCTGCCAGACTTCAATAGCCGTGATGATGAGACGCTAGCATCGAGCATCTACAGCTCCGATTCGGAGGGAGCAGATGGTGTAATTGAAACACACGAGGAAATCGAATCTGATTCGGGCAGTGACTCGGATGCCGATGGCGTATCAATGGAATTAGATGCTGATGAGATGACAGGCGTCTCGGCCATCTCGGCCATCTCTGCTGCTTCAGCTCGTTCAGCCTTCACTGTGGAATCTAATGACACGCTAGATGATGCTCTACGACTTGCTTCTAGACGGGCCGTAACCCAGAGTTTAGATGAAGAGGAAGAAATTATTCCCTCCTTTGGATGGGCTAAGAAGCCCATGCCAAAGCCTGCCCCTAGCGATGATGCAATGGAAGATAACGATGATATGGAAATGGACATGGATATGACGAATGCCGTGGGCAGTATTATCAAGTCGAAGGATTCCCAGTATGAGTTTGCTGAGGAAGAAATGTCCATGGATGTCACTCGAGCTTTAGGGGGTATCTTTCCTCAGGGGCGCAAGTCGACTATTGGGCAATTAGATAGTCCGGATAAGTCAGGGGAAGAGGTAATGGACGATGCCACCATGGATTTTACCATGGCCATGGGCGGCATTCGGAAAGGCCAACAAATTCCAGGAGACACTGCTCATCTTGAAGATGAGGATATGTCAATGGAACTCACAACCGTGCTTGGTGGCCTTGTACCAGGAAAAAGACGAACTTCTACGAATGCAAAAGGGCTTCAGGGCCGCCGTCGCACTATGGCCGGTGACGATGGTATGACCATGGATATGACTGTTGGCCTGGGCCGCATCCTTTCTTCCAACCAACCCGACGAAGAAGAGGCAGATGCTACAATGGGAATGGATATCACCATGCCCATGGGTAGAATCATCGAGACAACTCAGGCCAAGGCTCGGACCGAAGCCAAGCACTTAATGGAAGAGGAAGTTAACCAGGCCGACAGTACTGCTATTCTAACATCACCATCAAAATCTCGCTCGACCCAAGCTGCCGATCCTGCGACCACCTTCGAAGCGGGAAGCCCAGGATTGTCTGGATTTCGAGGCAAGGGGCTTCGTCGCACCAATGAGTGGGGGCTGTCTGAAAACCTCGAGAATTCATCACCGGTTCGCAACGTGTCGCCACCTAAAAACGCTAGTCCAGATAAGCCAGGCACGCCAAGCACGCCCCTTCAGTCGAGTCCACTAAGAACTCCGACTTCAAGTAAATCTCAGAGACGCTCTGCCTCTCCGAAGCGGCAAGCGCTCAATGTCACGACCTCCACACCTAGGTCAGCTACAAAAGATAGCTTGAGAACGTCGCTCTTTCAGCCAAACCCTTCTACGGGTATTCCGACGCCACAAGTCATTCTGACCCCACAGCCTCGCCGGCTATCTGGTATCGGTGCTGATAGACCTGGTCTTGGGTCTCCTAAGGTCGCTGCTATTTTCGATAGACGTGGGTCGATTGGGGAGGTTGCGAATGACTTTGTCCCGCAAGGAGGCCCTCGAGCCGTGAGTTTTGCAGACCCTCGAATAATTGAAATTGAGGTCGACCAAGAACGCCAACTCGAGGACGATAGAGAGAATGGACGCAAAATTCTTGAAAGAGAGGCCGATGGTGGAGACGAGGATAACACAACGGCCACTCTCAAAGATATGATATCTAGTATGACACCAAAGAAGAATCCTCTGAGGGGACGGAAGAGCTTGCATGTCGGAAGTGCCAGTGGGCTCCTTGGTAAACGTCCTGCCGAACTTGACGATGATGAAGCTGAAGAGAGAGATGGAGTTAAGAGACTCAAAGGACACCAAAGTAGCCCCGTCAAGAATATACGGCTCCATGCGCCGCCTACCAAAGCAGAAACGACCGGTCGTCTCACCCGATCTGCTGCTAGAAGCTCGGAAGAACCGGATGCGGGTGTCACAACACCGGCGTTGACCTCATCGCCCAATAAAGGGCCTACAACCGCGCCGTCTCCTAAGGGTTTGGGCCGTTTCAGAAACGTAGAATCTGACCAACCCACCAACACAATCAACTTCGATGATGCACCTATCATGGCCAACCCAGAAGCTGCAGGCGAGGATACCGGAGACCGAATCCCACTCCAGGATTTCCTAAACCTGACCAGTATCCGGTTCATGGAGCTGACTACTACCAAACGAAGACATACCCAAGCACCTACATCCCAAAGAGGCAGTTTTATTCCCGTCAAGGAGGATCTCTCCCTCGAGAGATGTGTTGTCGCCGGCGCCTGTACTGTACCAATGCTGGAGCTTTATCAACATGTAAGTCCATTAATAAAGATATGAAGACGAACGAGTTGCGCTAACCGATTCTATGAAGTCTTGTCGAGAACTGAAGAAATATATTTCAGAAGGCCGAAGGATTGTACGAGAGATAGAAACAGAAACTCTAGAGGAGAACCCGCCGCTCTTCCGGGAGTATATGTCTGCTACGCCAGAATTCAAAATTCTAATGGACAATCAATTCAAAAACGTCAAAACACATGCGCGGCTGCTTAGCAAAGCCATGTGGTATGAATGGCGCATGAAGCTCCAAGACGGCCTCAAGGAGGGTCTGGTAAAAATCGCAGAGGGCATGGTAGACGATGAGAAGCTTCTGCGTACACAGCAAGAGTTGCTTGATTCCGTGTTGCCAAGCCTCACAAAGAAGTTCGAAACCCTGCAGATGGACCATAACAGCCTCCAGTCTGCCGCGCAAGAACTAGCCGATTGCGACCCAGAAGAGCTCCAAGAGGCCCGTACCGAACTCGTGGATATTGATTCGGATATCCAAACTAAGATGCAGAAGATTGAGGAATTACGGCGACAGCTTAGTGAGACGGAATCTAGCATAAGCGAGATGTCCGAGAAAAAGAAGAGCTGCATAGCCGAGATCGAGGAGGCGGAAAAAGTACGGGAAGAATGCAGAGGCTGGACTTCTAATGAAATCAGTTCTCTTAAAGGTAAGTTCTTTTCCTATCGCTAAAAGTCACACACACACACCGGCCAGTGCAAGACTAACGATCTAAATAGCTAAAGTTGAGGGGCTTGAGAAGAAATATGGCTGGGCCATCACGGGCATCGCTGATAGCACCATGTCTATGACCTACCGACGTGAGATTGAACTGGTGTTCGATGTGTCTTCATTCCAGGGGAAGTCGGCCAACTCGCACATTGACCTGCGGTACATTGCAGCCAATCGCGAGCACAACCCACAGCCGTCAACCCCAGAAAAGGAGTTTTTTGTGCAGCTAATCAGGGATCATGTCCGGGGCATGGTACAGGCACAGACCAAGATCTGCACTATGCTCGATGTGGTTAGTGCGGCTTGGAAGAAGGCCAATCATGTGGTAGAGAATGTGCGGCTCTTGAACTGCACATTTCCAACGACCGTCAGCCGTACCTCAGATTCGGCGATTGATATTCGCTCGATACTCCTTCTGGCCGCGTTAGAGACTAAAGTAGAGATTACTCTCAGTCTATCCGGCCAAGGTTCTCGGGATGGCATCGACATCGCCGTGGTTCCATCAGCACGCGTGGTGTATGGGGAGCACTTCAAAGCAGACAAGGTGACGGAATATCTGGTCAACAGAATTGGGACGTCACTTGTTACTAAGGAGGAAGACGACAAGGTGGAATCCTGGAGCGACATAGTCGTCGAATTACACGGGAGACTAACCGCAAGGGGAAAGAAGTGAAAGCGTATCATCACGTATGTTCATTTTTACGACTTTATTCTTCGTCTATGTAATGTTATTCATGATCTTACGACTTCTGTTATTGCTGTCTCTAGCATTGGTTTTCCCTTGGTGGGGGATACGGGAGGGGGAATAAAGGGTAGAGGGGAGTTTGAGAGGGAAGCTGTCTAGCAAATTATACCATAGGGGGTTTTCATCTTCCTCTTTTCTTTTAATTGCAGTATATGTTTTACATAAGATATCTTCAACTGTTCGAGACTTAAGTGTGCTATTGATCTTTGTTCTTCTTTGCCTACGTGCTAATCTAATATGAGTACCTATGTAGGTACTCAGGGCCCTGTGGTCTCTCCATAATGCGTGGTGCGTCGCGTGTTGCGTCGCGTGAAGATACTTAGGTACCTGTGTAGTTGAGGAAAGAGGGGGGGGGGGGTAGGTAGGGAGAATAGGGGGGAGGGGAGAATCAATTTGTAAGTAGCTGGTTTATGTTACTAGATACTTTATGTACTTGGTGTACTTGATATCATGGAGGGCTAAGGTTGTCACTAGGTAGTGATCTAGGTACCGTCAGATAGGGGGGGATAGGGGTAAAATCCCTAAAGTGAGCGGGGTGAAGGAGAATCATCGCCATGGTACGTACCTGGTGCAGAATGGCCTATGAGGGTATCTAGGTAACTTGGGTACGTACTGATGCGGTTTGTTCTATTGTTTGACAACTCGTTGCCCCTTCCTACCTCGACTATTCTCTATTGTTGGCGAACTGCCAGCTGCCAGCCAAACCTCACCCCTCCAATGATGTCCAAGAGAAAAGGTACATAGGTCGCGTTGCTATGGTGTCTCCCCCGGCAGAACTACATTCACTGCTCGCTCCTTCTTTTTCTATCTCTATTCTCCCTATTGTTCCCATTGTTACGGGCTGATTTGCCATTCACCGCTCTCGCTTAGCAGAAAGCTGTTTGGGTACTTGAGAATTTGTTTCCTCCCGCACTTCTCTCGCTCTCTCCTCTCCCCTCTTTTTTCTCTGCACCAACACAGCCAGCTTTTTTCGATTCTTCTCTCAGTTAGAACAATCAATCAACCTGCCTGTGTTTATGATCATCTTGATCAATTGCAAAGCTTACCAGAATTTCTATTCTCTGCATACCCACTCTCTCACTCTATTTTACGTCCTTCGGACATTATATTCGTTGATCACTGTCATAACATTGCACCTATCTCTCTCTCTCTCTCTCTGTGTATCTCTCAACAGTCGATCATGGCGAATACGTACTTCAAGATGACCGACTTCCTCCTGAAGATCATTTCGAGGCTCTTCTTTGCCTTTATCGTCTGCTTTGGCCTGTACGGGTACTACATCGCGGATACTGAGCAAAAATCCTCTGTCTTCTTCTATTACTTCACGGTCGGCTCACTCTTGAGCATTCTCTATACGTTCCACGTACATCTGGGTAAGTAAATATTACAGCTTTCCCCTCTTCCTCTCTTACATCGATCCGATCCATTGGCCACCTTGTTTACTAACTCCCTGATTCCATTTAGTTCTCGGTACTCTGACTACATTGCTTGCTATCGTTCTGTACTACACCATGTTCGACCTCGAGTTCTGCATCGGTGTCCTCTCGCTCTGTTGTCAGATGTACATTTCTATGAAAACTGAATATGGTATTCGTAAGTGATCCTACTTTCCCTAATGCTCTTTACCTCATACCATGATCTACTGCAAAAAAAAAAAAAAAATACAACTTCACTCCCCTCTCACCCCTACTCTTCCCTCTCTCACCTCTTCATTTCTCGTTTACGCAGAATAAACTTATTGACGATGTACGTAGATTCCTTCTTGGTTGGCTTCACTGCCTACACTGTCTACGGTTCCTATAAGGATGGATGGTGGTGTCTACTTCGCTTGCCCGGGGTAGTCATCACCTTCATCCTTACCCGTTTGATGTCTGAGGTAGTTACGCCTAGTGTCGATGGTGTGTACAACATCTATGACCCTTCATCCCAACGCGAGTCCACGACCGGAAGCCAAGTTGGAGTTACTCGTCAGCTCTATGATTGGGTAATCTCCTACTTGGTGAAGGAACTGGTCCACGCAGATTATGAAACTCCTCTCAAGGATTTCATGAAGGCCGGTCATGACACTACCCGGGTGTTCTTCTACAAACCCCTCCTATACGTCGTCGACAAGCTTGAAGAACGTGACATTAGCCTGCGCATCTTCGGTGCAAGGGTTAACAGATACTACCAAGAGGCTCGGTACGAGCTTTTTGGTGGTGACGAGCCAGCTCACGTCAAAAGTCGTCGTATAGGGGCGGAGAACGCCGCAAAAACCATGAAGGAATACGAGCGACTGGATCGCGAAAGGGAAAAGCAGCGTTCGGAAAATGCGCGTCAACAGCTTGCCCGTATGGAAGCTGACCGTATCCAAAAGCGCAAGAATGATGCTGAAGAGAAGGCCAGAATGGAGAAGGAGGCGGAAAACGAACGGACCCGGAGGGCTCGTCAGGCCCAATGGGAAAGTGAGCAGTACCCTCCCATCCACCCCCCTCATCCTCTACCCTCCACTGTCTCATGGCGTTCGATCCGGCAGGAGATGCTAGAGAGACGTGAACAGGTTGAGAAGGATCACGCCTGGATTGAGGAGGCTAGCAAGCAGATGCCTAACGATGACGAATTCGTGGCTATGATGAACGACCACTTCGCAGTTTCTGTTGAGAGATCGACAAAGCTCGGAGAGGAAATTCTATCTAATCCGCTACCGATTACGAGTTCAGGCACCCCCCTCAATCTCACCAACGGACGATCTCCATTCCAGTACACTCCTTGGAAGGATGTGCCTAAGAATGAGACGATCATTCCTGCGGTAAAGGCTCCGTATCCTAATTCTGGCCCTCCCTTCTACCGCCCAGTCCCTCAAATGTCGCCCCCCCGTCCGTCTGTCCTAGACAAGGTTGTCCCCTTGGATGTGTCCTCCTATCCGGAGTCGGTTCGGCCCTGCAATGTGCTCCTTGGAGGTTTGCGTGTCGCCAACGATCAGAAGCGCCAAATTCTCCAGGAGCAGCAGCGGCAGGAACAGCAGACCAAGGAGCGGTTGCAAGAACTTGCTCGGACTCGGTTTGATGATGAGCCTGATCTTGCAACTGCCTCGACTGGTCTGTCCACATTGTCCAAGGCTCAGCCTGTACCCTCGACGGATCCCGCACCTGCTCCTACCGGCCCCACTGTCTTCGCCCAAGCACCCAAGTCACTCTCGGTGCTCAACTCAGCTCCCACTGGTCCCTCCGTCTTCGCTACGCCGTCCGGCCCCAGCGTTTTCGCCAAGCCATCCGGTCCCAGCGTTTTCGCCTCCGGTCCCAAGCAGCCGACCCCCGGTTCGTCCAGCACTCCTGTCAACAAATTGTTGGCAGCCGCTGCCGAGGGAAAGTTTGCTTCGGTCGACCAGCACCAGCCGGTGCAGGAGGAGAAACTCGCCTGGGATCCTATGGATATCGATGACCCCCCCGAGAGCGAGCCCGAGAGCCTGTCCGCAGGCATGGATGTTTGCAACGTTGACAACGTTGACGAAGGCATGTCTGTTGACCCGCAGCCTCCTGTACAGATTGCCTCTGTAGCACCGATGCAGCAGTTCCACCAGGGATTTGCCCAGCAGGAGCAGCAGAAGCAACAGGAGGCTGTTCAACAATACTCTGTTCAGCAATTCCCCCAGGGATCTGTTCAGCAGTATTTTCAACAGCAGCAACAGGAGCAGGTTGCGCAGAAGTACCAGCAAGACCCCCAGGGTCCTCTGTTCCAACAACCCGGGAATACAGCCATGGAGTATCCTAAGGGACCTCTTGAGAAGTCCGCTGAGCAAATTGCTCAGTCCCACCCAGAGAAATCCCTTCAGGAGTACCCTGCCCAACCCCTCTCGCAACCCCCTCAATCCCTCCCGCATCTTTTCGGGGGACCCGTGGATCCTGATTTTTTGGATCCCCAGGATCCAACTAAGCTGGATCCCGGTTTTCTCGAGATGATGCAGGAGTTTGTCGACGAGGGACCTCTAGTTCCCCTGTCCCCTGTTAAGGTGCCTGACCAGCAGCCTGCGGGTCAGGTCCCTTCCCAGGCACTTGCGGTCAAGCCCGTTGCTGAGCAGCCTAAGATCCCGGGCATCCTTGGATGGCCGGGACCTAAGAAGCCCTCGTACCCGCATGCCCTTGACGTGGGACTACAGAAGCCCGTCAAGGAGGACAACGAGAAACTAGAGGAGGGCAAACCAAAAGAGGTTCGCGTTCCGAACAAGCGCAGCAAACGCCGCGATGAGTCTCCTTCCCCACCTCCCGCGCCGCCCTCCCGGTCAATGGGTCGAGGTTCGTCATCGTCCTCGTCCCAGAGACCCAAGACGCACGGACAAAAGGTGAGAGACTTGATGAATAGAGGTTTCACCGAAGCTCGTGCCAGAGCAATGGTCAGTGCCCAGTCCCGCTGAGGGAGAGCCTGAAGGCCTGTGACTATCGTCCGGGTCTTCTCTCCTCTCCTTCAGGCCAGGACACCTGATCATAGCTCCTGCTCGGTTTTACCTCTCTGTTTGTCTGCGTTTGGCGACCTCTTTTTCTGTATTCTCGAGTTTTACTTCTGCGTAGGCAATTGGGACGACATATTCTGTACCAGCCTCAGCCCCAGCCCCCCCCCCCCCATATTTCCCCTATATATTTCGATTTCCATACACAGGACTGGTGTCTACATATATCTTATTCATATATCACTGTCTCCCCAGGAACTCATTAGAGCGACGGGATTCATATACCAACGCCTCCCTAGGAACTCGTTAGAGCGACGGGATGGCAGATATAAGACCCAGTCACCCCTTCCTTGCCTCCCATCGTTGCTGATCTGGACCCCTGATCCGCGACTTGCTTGCATTTGCTTGCTTGCCACGTGAGAAGGGTATAAAATGCAGCGGTGGGCGACAGAAGGGAAATACCCACCACTATACCCAGTTTGCCCTGTTTTGTTTTCCATTTCTTCGTCGCGTCCATGCTTCGAGCCAGCGCCGGTGTGTGAACGGAACCGCTGTAGGGGAAGTTGACCGGTTTTTGTCTGGTGAGGGCTGGCCGGCAAGTTATGGGGCAGGAGCCCGTGGTAGCTGTCCCGAGGAACCTCAGGAACCTCTTTATGGGGTGAAGGGTGAAGGGCGGTGGTGTCGGACGAGCTGCTTATTAAAGTGGTGAGGACTCTGTTTGGTATCTGACAATTTGTTCTGAGACTCCTGAGAGGCCATAGGTCAGGAAGGTAGCGAGGACTTGTCACTGTGTTTTTGGTTATCGTTCCGTATCTTTTTGTATTGTAGGTGTGTGGTTCGCCCCGCCTACCGAAAATATCTCAACACCTGGACAATGTCTCGTTGCGGTCTTGTTCTCGCCGTCCTTCGAGCATCCTCCCACCCAATATATCGACAATGCTCACCTGGTCTTGTTCTCGCCAGCCGCTGAGCCAGCAATATCTTTCGACAACGCTCGTCCGGTCTTGTTCGCGCCGGCCTTCGAGCCTTCTCCCGTCATTTTTGCTGCCCCCTGTCTGATTTTTTTGTTGAGATTATTTGTACGACTATTTGTTTGACTACCTGTTGGATTATTTTGTTCGAGTCTTGAGAGAGTACTTGTACACATATAATGTCAGGTCTTCACTTCGGATCACCTTGTCGGAACAATTTGTCGTACTAGTCTGTTTGGATCACTACCAGAGCACATTTGTTGGAAAACCCCTGTTCGAGCACATCTTCAGTTGTCCTCAGTATACTCGGCCCATTGATGACCAGAGTCTGGGGGACAAGAATACCTACCTGGAATGGGGTGTGCGTAGCCAAGACACTGAAAAGAAATGGTGCCTTGACGACGCAGAAGTTCGCTCATCCGACATGCTCCGTCAATGAGATTTGAACTGATTGTTCACTTCTGTTCAGTCCAAATCATCATGATGTAGTGATGCAACCGCATTGCCATGATGTGTATTTACCAAATACGGTGATCACATTCATAATAGGAGGTGGGGTAGTTCTACCATATCTCGATGGTTGAATCCCCAAACCTATGATTGAGTCCTAGAAATCATACAAGGGACTTGCGCCTCCTAAGATGCGGGTCAGACCCCTCATTAAGGGAAGAATTCCCTTTGAGGCCCGTTGCAACATGGTGGTAAGCCCATGTTGCGGCTCATAATATGCAACGATACTCCTGCGAGGTTTGAGAGGACCTCCTGGAGCATCGTGCTTGTACCATCAGCCCTCCCTAACTCCATAAGAGGGTTGTGGAACGTCTGGAGTACTAGCTCCATCCAACAGACTCTAAAGAATCTATGGAGAATGTTGGACTGATGACGGACCATATATCCAAACCCTGTCATCCAGAATTAACAAGACAACCCATATGTCGGGCGCCGGGGTGGGTGAATACCATTGCTCACAGGCATAATCTACACCACACGCCTTCCCCCCGCCAGACGTCTTGTAATCCAATGTCCAGAACATTAACACAAGAGAGAGACTTGTGTTGTTCTAAATACTCATCTCGAGGGCAGCTCGGGGAGAGAGAGACTCTCCGCAGCTGTTTGCGAGAAATACAAATATTAGAGTCACAACAATGCTCTAAATACAAAACCCAGTTCCAAAAACCTGACTCTTAGGATCTAATAATCATAATACAACAACGAGGATCCAGAATCCTCAATCCAAAAATCAATATTCAAAACCCAAGATCCAAAGTTCAACAACCAAAAAACTGAAAACAAACCAAAACAAAACAAAACCAATCAAAAATTGGAAACAAAACAAAACAACCAACACAAACCACAATATTAATATAACTACTACATTCGAGTCCAACGGAATTCACGACAGAGAAGGAGGCTCTGCTCGTAAATTCCTATCCTTGACCGTACTCGACAAAGAAGATATTCATCTTTAAACCCTATCAATGTCCAATTCTGCTTCCAAACCTGCAGATCACCCCACCATATACTTCAAAAAATTTGCCTCTGGTGTTCCTGAAGGTCCGAGAGAGCTTTCAGGAACGCTAGATGGCCGAGAACACAAAATTATTTTCCAAATCTTTGAAATACATCATACAATTTCAATACTATAACTACTACAAGGATCCAAACAGGAGCTTGGGCAATCATGATGGTGTCGTGCGGGATATTGGAACTGTAACTATTTCTAATACCGTTACTCACACATCAAACACCCTCTTGGTTCCCTTGCGAGGCATGTGCCGCCATATACCCTATGTATGGCCTAGCATGCGTCTCCAAACATAATACAAATCTAACTGCACCAAACCAAATGCGACCAACTGAAAGCGCCTACCTAAGGCGACTTGACGTTCATAAAAATCAAATAAAAACTACTTACCAATCCATTAAGGGGTGATGGCATGAGAAAATTACCATGTCACCACCTCTTGAACTTCTACATCTTCCCCGGGATCTTTGAAGTTGGTCACAAAATCTCTATCTACCTCACCAGCTATGAAGATCCTGGGGAGGGTAAGGCTCCTGGGGGCGGGCGGCTCCAACACATACACCCGTTCCAGCCCTTTTTTTCTACTGTGAAGCCCAGTGAAAACCTTCACTCAGAATATATCTTATCTGCGGCGCCCCACAGTAGAAAAAAAGGGCTGGAAGGGGAGTACAAATTGGCATGCCAACAATTGTCACCCATAGGCGCCATATGAAACCCAACTGTTGCAAATCAATGAGCAGCATTACCTTTGGTGAAAACACCATCACCATTGGAGAACGCCTGGTCCCCAGGAGCCAACAACAACCATGTCTAATGACATACAAAAACAACCAAAAAAAAAAAAAAAAAACTTACATACCACAAGGGATATCAATGATATCTTCCAAAGAGTACCATGACTTAAAATAAACCGAAGTCAAGTATCTCTAAAAAAGAATTTCAAGGAAATACGTGGAGGAAATTAGGAATAGGGAAGGGAAGGAACAATGAATGGAGGATATGAGAGGAGGAAATAAAAAACAGCAGAGCAATAGCAGCAGCAGCAGACACCGGTCCCGTTGTCCTAAAAAGTAGGACATAGAAAACCACAAAAAAAAAAAAAAAAAAAACACCGAAGGTGGTGGGAGTGATGGGGTGCATAAACTGCACCCTGGTAAAAAGGTGAAGGGCAGGCCAGAGGTATCTTCCCGAAGAGAAATAGGCAGGGAAGCGAAGCGCGGCACAAGCAGAAAAAGCACAGGTACAAGTACAAAGGCAAAAGATACGACGAAGACATGAAGACCGAGACGAGAACCCATCTAGGCACGATCACATTGAAGCGAAGAAGATAAGTTTCCCCTGTCCCCCTTTCCCTCCCCATCCCCCAACCCCCCTAAGTAAAGTGAGAAACATAAGTGCTAACATGTGTATAGGTATAGTGCGAGGGGGGGCAACCGTGCCTCCCCGAACCTGACTACATACTAACCGAAACTTGAAATATTTACTAACCCGACATAGCAGCTCTCTCTCGTCTCGTCTCGTCTCGTCAAGCCTGAGCTTTGCCATGTCTTGACCTGTTGCTCTGCTTGATGTCGTCCGCTCTTGCCCTCGGGAAAGGAAGATACCGGAGCCGAAGCCCTGGGGAAGGGGAAGGGGAAGGGGTGGAAGGGAGAGGAGGAAGAATAGGGGTTTGGTACCAAACCAAACCACCACAAAAAACAAACCAAAAAAAAACAGCACACGGTATGGTATACAAAACAAGCCATATACCGTGATATAAAGGGACCGGGGATGCCTGACTGCTCTATTATGCTGCTATGCTATGCTCTGCTCTGCTCCAATGGAGTAGGTAATCTGGAATGAGGATATGATGGAAAGGGAAAGGAACACATATAAACCAAAAAAACCAAAAAAACCAAAAAAAACCAACTATCACAAGGGACCAAGCAAACGCTTAGGTAACCACTATGTTGTTGTTCAGGGAATCTTACCTGGATTACAACTACACATGTCACGGTTACATATAGGGAAACACTTCTTTATTCCCTCTAACCCCTGACAATACCAAAAAAAAAACCAAAACCAAAAAACCAACCAAAAAAACCAACCAACCAAAAAGACCACAACAAAAAAACCACGCAGTCATGATGCAAGCCCTACATGGGGGAAACGTATCTACTGCTAGACGAGGAAATAAGCTACCTACCTACCTACTTACCTAGTACGACCGCGCAATGCAACGCAATGCAGCGTGGTCTACACACCTACCCACATACAAATAGTTTTGCTGTTCTATTTTTCTAGGCTAGGCCCAGCTCCTCGCATAAATACAAACCATCGCCCACAATGGGCTGATACTCTCTACTTATACTAAGTGGATATCTATAAAATGTGAAATGTTTTTCTGACATGAATAAGATAGTAGCTTTGTCGTAGTTGTGAAAAGTTCGACTAATTACCTAGGCTAGGTTGTGTATACCAGGTGGATGGTCTGTATTTGAGAATCGTCAGGCCCCATTCTAGAGATCAAGTGGTAAGCTCATATACTATAATACGGATCTCCTTATTGTATCTAAGCCCAGCAGTGTATACTATAGAAAATAAACCAACCCCTCTCTATGCTCCCTAGCTACATCGTGGCTTAGGTTAAGCGAGATAGACGTTAGGGGTTGGTTAAATGGCATAGAGAAAGAATTTCAATATAGGTTACATATGTAGCCGGTGACATGTAGTTGCGGTTTCCAGATCCGCCCACACAACATGCTGATTACCCGAGCACTTGCTTAATCCCTCATGACAGAGAATCGTGAAGAGTGCGATGAGGGACCAAGCAATGGGCAGGTACTTATAGAAACACACACGAGTTAAAAATCCAATACGCAACCTCGGTACACTATAGAAGAAAAGGGATCTTACTAGATTGATTTTTATATAAGAGGAAATATAATTCCAATACAATATATATAGTGCATATGTTTTGAAGTTAGGTTATATTAATATTCTTCTCCGAACTCCAACCCCGGGTTCTGTATGTCCCTCACTGTATTGTATTGTATCCCGATATACTATGCTGATTTGATTTGATTCTTTGCGGGGGGGGGGGGGGGGGGGGGGGGGGGGGGGGGGGGGCGGGGGGGGGGGGGGGGGGGGGGGGGGGCGGGGGGGGGGGGGGCGGGTGG
>MU394131.1:112904-155367 GCA_022578605.1 Camillea tinctor
TTCCATACCACTTATTTTATTTTCGCTTCTTTTTTTAATCCCCTACCCTCCCCCCCCCCAATCTTCCCCTTTTTTTTTTTTTTTTTATTTTTTCACCCCCCCCCCCCCCCCCCCCCTCTTAAAAACAGCAAGGCGCAATAAAGAAAAGAAAAAAAGACCACTAACCACGAAATTATAAAACTGAAAACAAAACTATCTAGACTTGACCTTAGTCCACCCACTCGAACCCCTCTCCTTCTCCTTCTCCTTTTCCTTTCCTCTACTCCCCGTTCCCCTCGTCATCCCATCACCGCCATTACTCCTAACGGTTCCTATACTCATATAGCTCTCATTTCCGAACCCTCCACCCACTCCCCCTCTACCCATCCTCCCAGGCCTCGCACCCCCAACCAGCAACACCCCCTCATCTTCCAGCGCCGTATTCTTCTTTCTTGAAGAAGGGGAAGGAGGAAGTGGAGCAGGAGGAGGAGAGAGAGGGAGAGCATCGTATTTAGCGTCGGGGGCCCAGGCTTCGTCGTCGAGGACCTCCCACTCGGGGATGGAGGAGGAGGGGGAGTTCCTCTTCTCCTGGGCTTGGAGGCGGGCCTTGAGCTTGTCGGCCAGCTTGACGGGGTTGGGGAGGCGGAAGGAGCGGACGAGCTCGGTGCCGGGGGCGGCGCCGAGGAAGGTGTGCGCGGTGCCGTGGGAGAACCAGCCCATGCGGGGGGCGTTCTTGGTGAGGAGGAGGGCGGGCGGCGGGTTGGCGGTGGTGGTTGTGGGGCTGACGTCGCCCAGATTGTTGTTATTCATGGCGTTATTATTGCTGTTGGCGGTGTTGTTATTGCTGCTGTCGTTGGCGATCTGCTGTGGACTGCGCTGCAGGGACGAGTTGATGAGGAGGTTGTATAGGTTGCGCCCCAGATAGGCGAAGTCGTCGAAGTTGGCACTGCTGTTGTCGCCGACGGGTACGCCCTGGGTGCGGCAGAGCCAGACGACGTCGTAGGCGAGGAGACAGACAGCCTCAAGGAAGGCATTGTACGCCGGGGGGTCCTCCTTGGAAAGCATAGATAGGGGCTTGTCGAGGAATAGGGGGCGTGGGTGGGGGACGTGGGTGAACTGGCGGTCACGTGGGTCTGGGGGAAAGGGGGACGAGCCCGGGAAGGCAACGTCGCCGTGATGGTAGGAGGACGAGAGGGAGAATACGGTAGGGCGCGGGTAGTCATTGTGCGGTAGGGTGATTTCCGCCGGGAGACGGATGGCTAAGTAATGCGATGCGAGCCATAGGAGATGGGTGATGTGAGCTAGGGATGCCGAGATGTGTTCGGGTTGCGCATCTAGGACGACATATAGTTAGCACAAATTTGTTTAGGGGGTTATCAAGAAAAGAGGTAGGTCTTACTGTTCATATTCTGTAAGTCGATGATTTCAATGCCACCGATCTTGTATTCGAACCGCACGGGGTTCCCGCGTCGAACGCGTTGTAGTCGGTATAGCTTGGAGACCTCCATGCAGAGAGCATGTCTGTACTGAGCCATGGCCTCATACTCTCGATCCCATGTATACTTGGTCATCTTGATAGCCTTCTTTGTTTCCTCAATATGTCTGTTCCGTCGTGAGGCGAGACCCTGCGAGGCGGCGGCAAGATCTGCTCGCTTGCGTGCCATGCTAGCCTTCTTCTCTTCAATTCTTTTCCTGGCGGCGGCAACTTCGTCGCGCAGCTTATCGACGGACGCTATGATGTTGTTGGTCCGATCTCGGGCCTTTTGTTCCTCAGAGGTGCAGTTCTCGATGTAGGTTCGCGAGTTGCGATTCGTCGCAGAAGCGCCAGGAGAGGCATCGCTGTCCAGGATGGCCTTGTTCACTCGGCTCTCGAGTTCCTCCGTCTCCATAAGCATCCTCGCATTCGCAATGCGTCCTTCGTACAGCCGGTTTCGCGCATCAACGACACAAAAGAAGGGCAACTTCTTCGGGTGTTGCGCGCGCTGGCAGATGTCGCAGTTCATGATGGGCAGAGGCAGAGAGGAAAATGTATAGCGACGGTGACTAGCGACTCGATGTCGGAGCAGGGCAAGGAGGCGGGATAGGTGGTTTTATAATCTAGGGGCGAATGTTTCTCGTCCAGTGGCTGTGAGATGGGTTGTAGAATGAATTCGACTGCATATCTGTTTGGTCAAGTGGTGTGGACTCACAAGGCAGCGGCTGTGAATAATGATATTGTAAAATGGATAAGTGGATGTAGATGCAGAAGATTGTAGTTGTATAGGTTAAAGTTAATGTGGGTGTGGATGAGATGAGTGACGTTCGAGGTGGGTTCCGATGGTACGGAGGTACAAACTCGGTTGCCTTATCGGACTTATCGGCTTGACTCAATAGGTTTAGTCACAACCCGCCACAAGCCCGTCACATGCCCGTCACAAGGTTAGAGGTCAGATCCCTCTAATTGCTCCACCAATGCACTTAATTAAGTGGCTCCCAGCTTTCTTTCTCCAGCGCGTACCGACGCGTTTAACTCCAAGTCCCCCTTAACTGTCTAATTCTGTCCTAGGTTAGCAAGTTCTGGGGAAGAGAGTCTTATTATAAACCGAATTTGCTAAGAATAATCCTGATACTTCCTTTCACTGTTTGAATACACCGAATATCACAGGTTTCAGTGTTTAGTCATTCCTCAGGAGCATATTGCTTATTACCTATAACCCACATAAATTGATCAAGTCACCTGGTCAAGTTCTGTCAGCTGGGCCCTCCTCAAGTCAAGTGAAGCCAGGTCAGGGCAACTCAGATCTATCTACCTAATTAACCTAACCTACCTTGTGCAAACAAGAGAGAGGGAAAAAATACTATGTCTACAACTCCAAAATCGTCAAGATCATCGTCTCCGGACAGGTCGCCCCAGACACCGGCTTTCGCTGGAGCCGGCCAATCCATGATGGTGGAGCATTCAACACATCTGGGCGAGTCACCCCAAGATGAAGAAATGATACCTCCACAGTCAGAGTCGCCCCCGAGGACACAGATTCTCAATTTCCAGCCAGAGCAGACCAGACACCGGCAGGTAAAGACACCCGAGCCACTTAGGCGACGCAATAATAGATCTGAAGTGCCAAGTCCCGGTCATCTTACCCCCTTCGACTGGGAACATTTTGAGGATCGGTACGAGAAAGCTCTCCAAGAGGCCGACGAGCAGGAGAAGCAGTTACTAGAGGAATTTGAACAACTAGTCAAAGTATGCAAATTCCTCCGACTCCTTTCTACCCCTAAGCCCCTCAGTCATTTTTCATGTACCACCATCTAACTAACACCCTCACTCACTAGTACTTCAACGTCTGGGCATCAGCTTCGGCGACCCACGACAATGAAAGAGCTATTAAAAGGTTGCAGACTCGCGAGAGATATGTTCGTCTTTCTGAGCAGAACCTGTCTCAGAAGAAGCAGCATCGTGAGCCTAGTCTTTATTTCACCCTCCGCAATTTCACAAATACTAACCTTAACGATAGTATCCGAAGTTGTCAGGGCTTTCCAAAGCGCTCTAGCACTGTTGAATACAACGTAAAAAGCAGGCAGGTTAATAAAAACAGCATACGCTCAGATGGTGGTGCTTCAAGAGAATGTTGTCTGTCTTCCTCGATGACCCTAAAAAAAAGTACGTAGACAGAATATTTACGACGGATACGGTATGATGGCTTTACGATGTTTTATGAGAAATGACCTAACTGCAAATACTTAGTACTTACCTACATATACATATTAGGCACATAATAGACATTCTAAACTACTATACTGGGATAATACGTCTGAGACCACTTACAATAGACTATGGGGGTTCCAATATGTAGATGTAAGTAAACATATAAGTAAACATGTACCTTTGTACTTATCGATAGTTGATATGTGGAGATAAGCAATGGCCCACTATAAATGAAATCAGAACCAAGCAGAAGCCAAACGCGCCTGGAGCAAGCTTCATTTCAATCTGTTCCCTCTTTTGATTTCTCTTTTTCAATAACATACCCCCCCTGAAAAGGTTGCGACCGACGACGTCGCCATGCCGGCGACTCTAAAAGCTTCTTGTAGCTTCAAGGTTCCTGATGTAACCCAGGTTCGTATTTCCTTGCATAGTTATTTTATTTTTATTTTCGTGTTCTTTGTTTGAACGATAATGCTAACTATTGGCAAAGGCAGAAATCGACTGGTTTCACGAAGCACACTTTTCCAACGCAGCTATAGAGCTTTTCCACGCCGAGTTTCTGCAGCCCCAAGATCCCTCTAATAATAATCAAGGCCACGAAGATCAGGGCGAGTGGTACGAAGAAGAGGACGATGATGGACTTGGGTACTATTCAGATGGCGTCAAGCGTACCCTGACCGACGAGCAAATCGCTATATTTCGGCATTCCGAACTCGAAGCTCTACGTCGCCTCGAAGCGAAAGTTGCTAAGGACAAAGCAGAGTCGGCGACCCTGTGGCAAGAAGCGACGGACCTAGATGACAACAGTGATCATGGTTTTGCTCCTGTCCAAGTGAAAATAGAAGGCTCAGACAAGGCAGAGGGGTTGCAGGATGGCAGCGAAGACGGAGAAATCGAAACAGAAAAACCAGTGCTGACCAAGTCGGAGATGACTCGTCGGAAACGACATCGGGCAAAGCAAAGAAAGAAGCAACAGCAAAAGTTCCACCCGGAAAAGAAACCGGATCTGCGCAAAAGGACGTGGGATGTGGTTGACACTGGTATGGACAGCTTAGACTACGACGACTCGGAGATGGCTCAGGGCAGCGCCGGCACCAACCAAGCTGCGAAGAGACGACAAATTTCCTACGACGACTGAGCAAGCAGCCTGGATCAGATGTGTGGGAAGACTCGATGAGACTCGATGTCTTGTTCGACTCCAAAACCACGGGAATTATGCAACATAGCCGGGATGTCCCGAGGTCAGTACTTTTTTATTTTATTTTTTTATACTTTCCCTACCTACAACATACTTTATCTTAAGTCTACCCAGAACTGGTTCTGTTCGCATGATGAAAACCTTAGTATCGTCATCCTTAGTCGGAAGTCCATCCAGTAGGAACCCCCGAAGTTAGCCTGGCTGACGGACGGTGGTTTTGAAAATGAAGGACGTATGTCGAACTCATTAATCTTCTCTCTGAACGCGGGCACAAATCCTTCTTTAACCCTGACTAGTTATCACTCCTTCTGGGAGTCAGAGAAGTGCGAAGCTAATTGGAATTTTCATTACAGGAACTAGGTACCCAGGGAACAGGTAGGAGCTAGAAGGATACCCGACAGGCGTTTAGCAAGTGCAGTGAGTGTGTATGAAGCAGGAATAATAAGCCGCCTAGATACTCGAAGCAGTGATCTTCACATGTCCACCTAAAGGTTTATTCCTTTGTTGTACTGTGGAAGTGGTGGGTTTAGATGTAGGTAGGTACCTAAAGTAATGCAAGGGTCAGTTGGGTGTACCAGTCGGGTGGTCCACCACTAGTAAAGTTACCTAGGTTTAGGTTAGTACGTGCCTACTCCTAGGAACCTACGCAGCTACATTAAAGCAAGGTATTAATGTAGGTTTATGACATCAAGGTAGTATTGACATGACTTATAATTAGAAGAAAGGAAGATATAGTACCTATAACCATTTTCTCTCTCCCTCTGCACCAAGTACACTGTGTGTCAGCCATTTTACCCATTTTACCTGTGTCAGCTTGTACGTTTTCGATACGTTGATCATGTTCTTCTTTTTCATTATAAGCTTTAGTCTTTCTCTCTCTGGTCCGCATCGATCTATGTTACTAGACGGAATTCCCACTAGGTAATAACTAGAAAGGTAGTCAGTACCTAATGCGTCGCTCTTCCCCGAAATCTCCAAATTCTCGAAATTCCGGTAGTGGCAGCCAGCCAGCCAGCAGCAGGTTTTATCCCGACAGACAGGACAAGGACATTCCCTAAAACGACGCTAAGGACGCTTAGGTACCTAGTAACCTCTGTTAGTAGCGTGTGTACCAGCCGGGTTCGGGTACCATCCCACCTCCAATCAACAGCCCAATTAATAGGCTTAAAGTTTTTGGCACTAAGTTTTACCTAAAACCGATCTGGACCTTCTTTTCCCTCTTTCCTCCTTCCCTCCATGAAACTCCACGACGCCCTCTCACCTTTAATATTTTCTCTTTCCTTTCTCTCCCTCCTCCAACCCGCATCACAGCCGCGCCAGAGCCTGCTCGCTCGGCAAACCACCGCAACCATGGCGCGGGTATACGCCGATGTCAACCAGAACATGCCCAGAAGTTATTGGGACTACGACAGTGTCAATATCAGTACGTTTGAAAATTTATTAGTATTATTATTATTATATTATTATTACCTATCACCTAAGGATCCGGGGATTTGATCAGATATAATGATAATAATCCTGGGTTTCCTTTCTACCTTACTCCTCCACCTTATCGCTATCACCAACCTTCTCTCCCTCTCTCTCTCTCTCTCTGTCATTACACCACACTACACTACACGACACTATTTATCATTCCCTATTGAATAGCCAATATGGCAATATCATCTTCCTCCTCTTCCTCTTCCTCTTCTCCCTTCTTGTCTTTCTTTTATGTCCCTCAACTCGTAAGCACTACGATGCACTGCATTGCTGTGCACCGCATGCATGTAGCAGTACTAACACCAACACCAACACCAACACCAACCACTCGTTCATTCATTCGCTAATATTCACGTGTGTATTCTTCTAGGCTGGGGTGTATTGGAAAACTATGAGGTTATTCGCAAGATTGGTATGTCATTGTCGCGACGCGCTCCTTCTTCGTTCCCTCCGAAACCCTCAACTTGGGATTGATGGATAGCCGGATGCCTGGACAGAAGGATGAATTGATTAATCGATCGCTCGACTGACTTCGTACGCTTTGCCTCTAATCTAGGTCGTGGAAAGTACTCGGAGGTGTTCGAGGGCATCAACGTAGTCAACTACCAGAAATGCGTCATCAAGGTCCTCAAGCCCGTCAAGAAGAAGAAGATCAAGAGAGAGATCAAGATTCTCCAGAATCTTTCCGGAGGCCCTAACATTGTGGCCTTGCTCGATGTGGTTAGGGACGGTCAGGTGGGTGAATGATATCCTTCTTTTTCTCTTTCTCTCGCACACGCGTCTGTCTACGTCTACACAGGTTCTGCGTGCTAACTAAAACTCCGCCTTTCCCTAGAGCAAGACTCCCTCTCTCATTTTCGAGAATGTGAACAACACAGACTTCCGCAGCCTATACCCCAAGTTCAACGACATCGATGTCCGATACTACATTTACGAGCTCCTCAAGGCCCTCGACTACTGTCATAGTAAGGGGATCATGCACAGAGACGTTAAGCCTCATAACGTTATGATCGATCATGAGAATAAAAAGGTACAGACCGCATATATATCTAGGTATATATACATATCCTGCATAGCATAACTGACTTATTGTCTTTCTAGTTACGTCTCATCGACTGGGGTCTAGCCGAATTCTATCACCCCGGAACCGAATACAATGTGCGCGTAAGTCATCGTTAGCACGTGGTGCTCCTCTAGTTGCCGTGGATATACGACATGGTGTTATGTAATGGCCCTGGGTGCTAACGACTGGTTAGGTTGCTTCCCGTTATTTTAAGGGACCAGAGCTGCTGGTGGATTTCCAGGAATATGATTACAGCCTGGACATGTGGAGTCTCGGCGCTATGTTCGCATCCATGATCTTCCGCAAGGAACCGTTCTTTCACGGCAATAGCAACTCAGACCAACTGGTTAAGATCGCTAAGGTTCTGGGCACTGATGACCTATTCGACTATCTGGACAAGTACGAGATAGAGCTTGATCCTCAGTACGACGAAATGCTCGGCCGATTCCAGAAAAAGCCCTGGCACAGTTTCGTTAACACAGAAAACCAGCGCTTCGTCAGTCCCGAAGCTATCGATTTCCTAGACAAACTTCTGAGATATGACCATCAGGTTGGTTGTCCTTGCTTAACCTCGTAGACGTAAGCTTTGTTGCTAACAAAACACACACAGGAACGTCTTACCGCAAAGGAAGCTATGGCTCACCCTTACTTCACTCCCATCCGGGACGAAGCCACACTTAAGCAATATCTGGGTGGTGCGACTGTGAGCTCCGAGTCGTGAGGGGAAAGGACAGATTTTTAAACTGCTAATGGCATATGTGTCTCGTGGTGCGGATGTCTACGACAGCTCTTCTACACAACTTATTGAGATACCCCCCCCCAAATTACTCATAACTACTACTGCTACTACTACTACAATGACTACTAATAGGTAGTATTATGTCTCTGATGAGGAAGAAGAACAAAATAATGAATAAGATCGTTTTTTTTAAACTATTCCTTTCTGTATTTTTTGATAAAGTGTTGTTTTTTAAAAGTCTATGGATTTCTCTTTTTAAAAGAATTATGATCAGATCACGTATCTTATTCTCCTACCTTTCCCAAGCCCTTTTTTTTTTTGCTTGACTGAGGTTGGTTAATTGGCTATTGGGTCTAGACTATCGTAGGTACCTAACCTGGTGTGTATGTGTCTTGTCTCGTACTTGCTGGATTACAAGGTTTCTCTTGCTTTGCTTCGTCTTCCTTTCAACTTTCTCCCCCTTTGGCACTAGAGATGGGATTAGGTAGGATAGGCTACTTTAAGGAATGGTTTATTGTCCTTTTTTTGGTGGGTAGTAAAGGGGGAGGGTGTATGAATGGGATGGGGGATGGGATAGGGAAATAGGGAGAGGTGTAGTAGGAAGTAATAGTGATGGGAGTATAATAGATAAAGGGGAGGAGGGGGGGAAGAAAGGGTGTGTTTATGAAGATGGGGACGGAGATGGTAGGAGAGAGGAGAGAGGAGCCACTGCAGATAGTATGAAAACAACCTTCATGAAAAAGAACAGGAAATGCAGATCGATAGATAGATATGTCGTCGTGTATCGGGCTACTTACTACTACTTACTCTTCAGCCTATAGAGAAGAACGGAATGGGCCTTGCGTGTAATTGGTCCCCTGACTAAGTTGGATGGGTATTTGGGGGAGTCTAACGAGTTGACCTACCTATTATGAAGCGGGAGAACAGGGTAGCCGTAGTTTTTTATTCTCTCTCTCTCTCTCTCTCTCTTTTACTTTTTTTTTTTACTTTTTTTTTTTTTCTTTTGATGGGAACACTCCTCGGACCCGAGGAATTTCCCGAGAACGGGAGATGGAAGGGCAAGTATGGTAATAATGGGGATGGTTAACACGATGCTGTTGGGAGGTCAAGCGGAAGACGGAAGATGGGGAGCTGGAGTTAGACGGACGGACAGATGGACGGGCCCCGGTGAGGCAATCGAGATAAAGCGATGGGGAATACGGGGTCCCCGTCTGTTGCGTCGGGAGTGTGCGGGTGTGCGTGAGGTTCGGCGGGTTCGGTCGGTTGCCCGTTGCTGCGGGATCGTGAGTTCGTACGTTCGTGAGTTCGTTCGTGTATAGGCTTAAGTCGGGGGTCGGCAAGACGGGGATGGGGAAAGGGAAATGGAAGACGGGGAGATGGGGAGACGGGAGACGAGGAGATGGGAAGACGGAGGAAAGCGGGAAGCGGGAAGAGAATCAACTCGGAACCGGGAAATAGACAGGTATAAAAGAATCTAGATGAAAGCAGCGCGGCATTCACAGATGGGTTTCTATTCTCCCCGAACCACCTGACTCACAGGCCACAGGGGTAGTGGTGTCGGTCTTGTTCTTTAACCCGTTTCTTAAAGAGAGAGAGAAAGTGTGTGTGATACCTCATCGTACGGCTCGCGAACCTTGAGGGCAGGGGGACTATCTATATTTATTTTCGTTGGTATTTCGGGAGTTGTTGAACATGCGGGCTAGCTATGACCTAAGTAGGTAGGTATAAAAACATCTATACAGCCCGCCAAATGGGGGAAAAAAAAATTCATCTACTTTTTTCTTCGATGGTTGGTATAGCCTCCCATTATGCAGTATATATTCTTTTAATAATATATAAACCCAGTTAGCAGATTTGCCCAGGTTAGGTAGTTAGGTAGCTATAGAACGTTCATCTTTCGCTTTTCGAATCCCTTTTTCTTTCTTCAACCACTGATATTAACCCCCCCTCCTCTCTCCTTTTATTCCCTCGCCCTCTTTATATTCTTCCTTCCAAAGCTCATCTAGTTTAGGTAGTATAGATAAATAATTAACCCTTCTCCCCTACACCCTGCCCCTCCGTATAGACGCAAACCCCCTATTTACAGCACGTAAAGCAAAAGTCCCTCTCGCACACGAACCCGTCCTCGCCGCACCTGCGCGTCGTGCCCCCAGGAGTCGTAACCAAGCTCTCCGTCGGGCTCGTCGGCCTCTTGCGCTTGTGTCTCGGGGTGCGAAGCAGTAAGTTCTCGGCCGCGGCGCGCGCGAGGGGCGAGCTCAGCACATTACTATCCCTCGCAAGCCTGTCCTTATTTCCTCCTAGCGCGTTACGCGAAGCCCTCACTAGTGCCCGAGAGTCCGTCGCCGGGGTCCGGACGAGGAGGCCGTGGTGATGATGACGGGCGCGACTCGGGGTCGACACCGACGGCACGTAGGAGTAGGGCGAGGCCAAGGAGCGA
Organism: Camillea tinctor; assembly: GCA_022578605.1. Taxonomy (NCBI): domain Eukaryota; kingdom Fungi; phylum Ascomycota; class Sordariomycetes; order Xylariales; family Graphostromataceae; genus Camillea; species Camillea tinctor. The sequence continues at coordinate 123,485 of MU394131.1, forward strand.
CGACGCGCGCGGGCGAGCTTCGCGCGGAAGGAGCGCGGGGTGTAGTGGTTCGACGAGATAATGCTTAGCTCGTCGCTGTTGTTCTCCTCCTCGCCGCCATCGTCGTCTGCATCGGGGACGAGTGACGCGAGGGCGAATCTCTTGGCTGATGATGACGTGGGATCATTCTGACCTGTTTCTGCCCTATTCGGCTTCTGGGGCGTTACCGGGGCCGACACGCGGGTGCGAGAAACGGCTGCTGGACGGGCTTCCGGGGATTTCGATGATCCCGCTAGCTCGACCCCGGAATCCTCCGCGGCGCTCTCCTCATCAGCTGAAGCTTCTAGTCCAGCGTTATTCTCACCTAGTTCGGGCGAAAGTCTAGAGATTATTTCCGATTCCCTCGGTGGGCTTCGTATATGTAATTCCGGTGATAGGGTTGGGCTTCGGGTTTGATTAGTTGCCGTCCTCCCGGGTGTAGTTGGTCGACTGCTAGGCTCCCTTAGTCCTTGTTGGAGTCCCGACTCTTGCGGTGGGAGATCGGCCTCGGGAGTTGACCGTGTGTTCGATGGCGACTCAATCTGATGTTGAGAGACCTCTCTGTCGGGAATACAAGGGATGTCAGATACCCGAAATCCGTCGCGAGAATCAGTTTCTAGCACTGACTCGGGTTTCGCAGGCTCGGATGGATCCGAAATGGCGGACATTCGGTTTGTCGTGATATCGTCAGACCCGATCTGTCTGTCGGGAGAGGCATCCTTATTTCCGAAAACCCTCGTTCCACCACCTGATGTATGCTGCTCTCGCGGAGCTGGCCGGGCATCATCTGCTAAATCCACCGGCTTTCGGACTAGTTCTTCATCATCGTCATCCGAAAAGTTATACGATGGGTCCAACTCGTTTCGCGAAAATACTTCGGTAGTCTGGAGTGGCACTTCTGTAGCAATTGTGCCGCCTCTCTCCAATTCTGATGGTCCCAGTATAGGTGGGCTTTGCGCTAATACCAGGTCGTTATTTTTATCTCTGGTATTTTCGTTTTCTAATAGTGTAGAGCTGAGAGCAGCATCATCAATCTCCTCGTTGTCATTATTTTCGAGTTCTGCACAGTCTTGAATGTCTTGTTCCTTTTCAATCCAAGCATCCTCTGACTCGGGTAAGGCCTCATTATTGACGGTGGGCTGAGTGCTCCTCTCACTTAACACCGATTCAGCATATCGCGGACTAGAACTGCCTGGATAGTCCATAATATCTTGTGAAAATGAAGTATCCGTCTGTGACGACTCGGACCCTTGATTAATGTCGTCGTCGCTGGTACTGGGTGGCCGGTTGCCAAGCTTTAACCATTTCATATTGCCGTAGAACTCTGTTTGCTTACGAGCACGCGACGATCGCCTTTGCGAATTAAGAGAGTTTTGCTTAGTAGTTTCTACACTATCTTGAATAAGCTGTGGTGACGCTATTGAGGTGCGATTTTGCCGAACTGGGAGTGAGATCATGATCGTGGACTTGGTCGTAGGTTTGGGTGTAGTGGCTTTAGGATGAAAGTCTGTCTCGGTGCCCATATCCGGCTGGTTATTTTTAGCAATTTCCCGTTGAAGATTCAGAGATTTCTCAGCTCGGGTGGACTTCTTCGGCCGACCTAGCTTGCGTCGCGGTATCTCTGATTCCTTGTCCGACTTCTGCTCTTTCGCGGTGGCATTTGTCTTCTTAGGCCGTCTTACACGACGCACCGACGGATCTTTTTGATGTTTAGCGGGTGTATTTTCCAGCTCATGGTCTCGCGTCTCCCCAGTGCTGGTCTCATCACTTTCCCGCGGGCTTTGTGCGGCCGTTAATACCTTCCGGGGACCGTGACTATCCATTTTGGTGTGTTGTCCAAAGGCTGCCAGGGTAAGAGTTTTCGGAGCCGGTTTGGCGATAGTAGTTGGAGATGCATCCTTCTCATTTCTAGCCAGTAGTATGTCATCTTCATCGGTATCGCTCTCTTTGGATTCGGTAGTAGGTAAACTTCGTCGTGTCAATGATTTGGCGCTCGTAAGTCTCCTGGATCCCCATTGATGAGCCATGCCACCATGATAGCCATAGTGACCACCCCCTGTGTTCATCGCGGGTGCCATGTGGAATGGGAATGATTGGGCAACCCCCGGGACTTGGGGGTTGTACCCGAAGCCAAAACCATAGCCGTTCGGAAGTAATGGCGGCGGTAGCTCAGGGGCTTGCCAGGCTGGATCAGTTGGACTATTGCCAAACACCGGCGGTGCGAAAGGAAAGGAAAGCGGAGGAGGTATGCCATATGGGTCTAATGGTGGTGGAGGGTTGTATAGCGATGGGTTGGCGGGCATTAACGACGACATCGGTTGCGGTCGCTTGGCTGGGCGGGATGCCTTTCCTCTTAGTATTCTCTCTTCTTCGTCACTCGAGACAGAACCCTCTCTCCCGTCTTCTCTCTCGTCTTCTAGGGATTGGAGGTGTCCATTGTTAATGATGATTTCGCCAGTAGTTAGATCAATCTCATCGCCAATTCCAGTGAAATCTTTCTCATATTTCTCGAAGATGTTTTCGAAGGTAGACTTGAGTCGCGTTGCCGCTCTCGCACGCCCCTTATCCAACTGGTACATAGGGTCTTGCCTGGCATCAAATTGGCCAGGGGTCATGGAGAGTTCGTCTTGGTTCGCTTCATCTTCGTCACTCTCGTAGAGAGCAGGTTGGAGTTTTAATCGCTTCGAAGGAGGTTCCATGGTGACTGCGATGACTTTTTCGATGACTTTGCCATTGCTTAGCGACTTGCAGTGACGAGAGAAGAGTTAACCATGGGTTTGCGCATTGAATGTGTATACCAGAGATGTATGCGGAAGATCGGAGTTAAGATGAGAATGAAGAATTGAAAATGGCATCCATGGATGTTGACGACCTACTAATGGGTTGCGTCGGCCAGGTGACCCCCTACGGCTAGGTAGTGCAAGTACCCAAGTACCCACTATAACCTGCTAGGCGCGAACGTTAAATATCACTATAGGCTGTATGTAGGTCCGGTACATAGCACCTGCAGGTACTAGAGTAAAGCCTATACGTCGATCAGCTGATGACGTATCATCCCGAGAGAGAACGTCCACAACCCAAGGTCCCGACTCTTATCTATCTATCTATCTATTCCATCCATCCATCCTTCAACACCAACATATCGTCATGTATTGTCAAAAGTGTCGCGCCCCCTTGCGCCTGGATGGGTCGCTAGCAGATCTCAACCCAGCTGCTTTTGATCTTCTGGTTGGTCAGTTATTACATTTCATATTTGTTTATGACCCAACTAACTCCTTGATTGATTGATTACAGCTACTTCCTCCCAGCAGCCTACCAAGCGATCATCACTTGCGCGATTGTCATATCCCCAGGATGCCGAACGTCGAGCCCTATATGATCAAGTCTCCAAAAACGCCGGACCTCCTACATTTAAGAAACATGGGAGCTCTCTGCGTGGCGATGGCCAACCCCGGGATAGCTCTGCCATGTCCTTCGTCCTCCTCACCGAATCCCAGGTAGCTCCTCCAAGGCTCACGCCACCCATAGATCAGTCTAGCTCCAGAAAGACGCGCCGTACCTCTATGTCTACTAGCCAGCGGAGTGATGCCCAACCTCATGAAGCCGAGCGCATAAATAAGCTTTTCGAGATCTTGTCGGCTCGCTCCGACATAGACCATCCCGTCTGCGTCGAATGTACCGAGATGTTGGTTGACGGTCTTCAGAGAAGGTTAGAGTCGACAGCACGAGAGCGGGATGCCTATGCCGGCTTCCTCAAGCAAGTTCAGGCCGACATACCAGGCGAGGATGATATCGCTGAGTCTGAGCAGGCTTTAGCAAAGGCCAGAAAGGAGGAGGAGGAGTCTATGGAAGAGCTATTAAAACTAGAAAAGGAGAAGGCCGAACTGGATAATGAAATAATGGCCCTCGAGGAGGAGTCTCAGCAACTTGATGCCGAGGAAGAGCAGTTCTGGAGGGAACGGAACTCGTTTGCTTCCACGCTTTCCGAGTTTCAGAACGAAAGAGACAGCATCAACTCAAGATTCGATCACGATTCCCAGCTACTTACCAAGCTTCAAAGAGCAAATGTCTATAATGATACCTTTTCAATACATCACGACGGTAACTTTGCGACAATAAATGGACTACGACTGGGCAGGCTATCAACCAAGCCCGTCGACTGGCCCGAAATAAATGCGGCTTGGGGCCAGGCTTTATTACTAGTCGTCACCGTGGCCGACAAGCTAGGATACAAATTCGAAGGTTACGAGCCCCAACCCATGGGTTCGACCTCTAGAATCATCAAGTACGATTATCCACAAATGGCGTCCAGTCGGCTCGGAGCTCACAGGAGCGGGCCTCCACCAGCACCCAAGAAAGTCGTGCTGGATCTCTTCTCCTCGGGCGACCTGCCGCTCCAGATGCTTTTCACCCGAAGCTTTGATAAAGGCATGGTAGCATTTCTGGAACTGGTGCGACAGCTTGGGGTGTTCGTTCACCAGCAGACCAAGGCGGCCGACGGGCCGGGCCAATATGGCATCACGCCCCTGACTCTCCCGTACAAGATCGATAATGACAAGATCGGCGACGATAGGATAGGCCACTACAGCATCAGGTTGGGCATCACTAACGACGAGGGCTGGACCAAGGCGTGCAAGTTCGCCCTCACGTGCTGCAAGTTTCTAATCGCGCACGCAAGTAATGTCAGCCATCTGACGAATGGACGCTAAGCTTTGGGTTAATCAGAAGGGAGAGGGTTACGGGGTAATAAATAACGACGGCGTCTGGAGTTTCATTAGAGTCATTGGCACGGCGGGACACTCTGCATCACTTGGTGGTGAATGCTCTTTATCGTAGTTTAGAAATATATAACCTACATGCATAGGTATAGGTATGCAATGTATTCATGGCGGCGATGGGGCGTGGAATAACGCTGAAATAATTCTATGCTATTCATATCATCAGGACAACAACGCTTACAAATCTATATTATGTCTATTCTATTCTTCTACGTCGTAAAATCATCAAAGCGTTTCGGTTCATGTCTATGCAGTCTATCTTCCAAAAACGCCCCACCAGCACTGAACCTCGGGGGTCTCTTCGTCCTCGTCCCAATCATCTTGACCGGCTAACATGTGCTCCTCGAGAAGCATCATTGGCGAAGCTGCCTGGGCCATGTTGGACAAGAACTTGGCCATTAACCTCTTCGTAGTAGGGTCTCTCTGGGGAATCATGATGATAGCTCGGGCCTCCTTGTCTTCCATGAGCTGGTCGGCTACGGCAGCAGAGAGCAGATCAGGGTGGTCATCGTCATAGAGCGGATCTGCGACGAGGACAATCTAGATAACCGTCAGCAGTTGTAACACACGTTTGAGCAATGGCCCCCCAACCTTGAACCGATTTCTCTTAGCGAAGCGCTCCGCACTGTCCTCCGGGGAGCCCCAGGTCAAAGCGCCTGAACTGACGTTTCCCCCCAGAGACTCGATCATGGGACGGTTGACCTCGATATTATGCTCGAGGTTCGACATGATAGTCGGGAGGTCAGTCAGCGCCACGTTCGCTTTCCAAATAGCTGCAGCGGCCAGACCGAGGAGCCCGGTCCCCGATCCGAGCTCGAGAACATCCATCTGCGATGCTGGACGGCCAGCATCAAACAAGTGAGCCAGCGGACCGGCGGCGACTTGATCTAGCAGCTGCGCAAGCAGGTAGGAAGACCCCCATGTCTTGAGCCCCAGAGAATCGCCGGTGATGGGTGGCTCCCGGATGACCAGCTCGAACGGCGCAGAGGCTTGGTTCTCGAACGGCCACTTACGGGTGATCTCGCCCATCCCGGCCCTGCCGCAGCGCTCCGAGAGGCGGCGGCTAGCCTCGTCCCACAACGCCTCTTTCTGGCCATCGTCGGGTATCCACTTAAGACTGCTGCTGATGACGCTGGACAGATAGGTGGCAACCTCGCGGCGGAACTGGGCTGCGTTCTGGTGGTTCTCTAGGATGATCCGCCGCGAGGTAGTAGGGTTCCAGACGGGAGGCTCGATCTCGAGGCGCTTGAGACACGCCATCAGATCTTCAAACGAGGGTCTCTGCCAGACCTGGGGGAAGTCTGCAGGCGATATCGGCGGGCTAGCCATAGCGAGCGAATAGATGCGTATCTATATATATTGTATAATTGTCTCCCCGAAGAATGGAACTAGTTGAGGAAATCTGATAATGAAAATAAATCTATGTATATATAACTAAGAATAAACCCAAATGGAAGGGAAAAAAAAGGTTAGTACTGGTCACCGACGAAGGGAAGCCATTTTGATCAGATGTCGTAGTTAGCCCCTTAGCTTCACACTTTGTAAGAAATCTTAGTGTACGATTCAAGAAAAAGAAAAAGAGGTAAGACTCGAACCAAAAGACACGATTGTTTTAAAAGCATCAAAAATAGAATAGTCCCGCCAGACTCGTCGGTGAGTAGGCAGGTACTTGGCACCTGCCCATAGTGTTCGGTAGGTAAGTACGTGGTCATGAGTAGGCAAGTTCAAGTTACAATTAGGGGGTCTGATAGGTAGCAAATTAGGGGTCATTAGGAAGTAGCCGCATCTAGACCCTTGGATTATTTTTTCTTCTTCGTTTTTCGGAGATAAGATTACCTCAGCCCTATCCAGCCACCGGCTCAACTCTCTTTCTCCCCCCCCCCCCCCCCCACCAGGGCTTGCAGTGGATGAAAGTCCCATTTTGATTGGTCAATGCTATCGATAAGGGTACCTACCCACCTATGACTCGAAAAATATCCGTCGCACGCGTTTTCTCTTGTCCCTCTTCTTCTTTCTTTTCCTTTTCTTCAAGCATCGTCCTCATCAACGCTGTGTTTCTGAGCTACAAACAGAGAGCCTGCGCAAGCCGTCTCTCGAAAGAGTGAGTCTGATGCTGCATCTTTCGGGGTGCAGTATCACACTTATTTTTTTATCATTACCGCTCATGGGAAATTCGGAGTAGCTTCACTTAAACCTTCGCCCCGGCTCCTTCTTTAGGGTGCTGGGGATTGACAGGTCTACCCGTGAGGGTCTGGCTTGACTTCAAGCTTGTAATATTGGCATCAGAAAAGCAGGGCCAGCCACCTTGTGTATATCCTCAGGGAGAAGACGGGGGAGGCCTGGTATCCTATGGGAGAGTCGTTACGAAGCTGGTGTGTGAGAACACTTGAGTGCGATACACAGCGTGCTGTGCCCTCTCGCGAGGGCGAGTACAACTCGATTCCGATTACTCTGATGAGGACGATGCTTCAACCTTTTTTTACCCTCAGGTAAGTCATGTGCTAATATTTCTCTATTCTATCTACCCTTTTAGTCTGGGATACTGCTAACGATAAACCCCGCGGTATTGAATACCTCAAAAATATCTAGCTGCTGTCGACCATACTCTATCAGCCTTTTCCATTCTGGATATCCTTTGTCTTTCCTCATTCTCTATGTCCATAGTAGTCAACCCCACTCGCCTCGTCAGCATCCCCAACTGGATCAACCGTAATTGGCTCCTGGGCCTCGTCATCCTTAGACCTGCTCGAATCTCCCTCCCCTGGATGCTCATGATTGGTTTCGGCAGTTTCATGAGCACCATCTAGGATGAACCCGTGTAAACTCTTTGGATCCAAGAGCCTCTCGAGGTCCGTCAGCTCTGTAAGCAAGTCTTTACTGGCAGCTTCGTCCAACATAGATTTCTTGCTTAAGCCGACGACAAGGCTACCGGCTGTGCGTATCTTCCCCAAATGGTGATGTTGAGGATCGTGACCAGTAGATTGGCCGTTGGATAACTTGGCTACTATGAAGAATTTTATGGCTTCATCGATCTGGTTCAGACAAGTTTCCAACTTGACATTCTGGACGCTCAGTTTTTCGTCATGTTGTCTTTTGCCCTCACTCGGTTTGTTGTTATGCTCGACCTTTCTCTGCCAAATTTGTCCGAGAACATGTCCGTCGACATATGGCTTAATGCTCATCACCTCATTTCTGAAGTTCTCACGGAAATCACCCCAGAACTTGCGGCTTTCTTTGACTTGTTCAGCCAGCTGCTTTGCAGCTAAGGATATTTTCATATCTGCCATCATAACCGCGTCAGAAGTATCAACAGCATCCGATTCGAGACCTGCTGGTGGCGTGGCTTGTTTCTGGATCTCAGCTCCTGTCGTAGAGGCCGCATGTTGTTTTATACGGCGAATCCTTGTATCAGAATCATGGCGAACGTATTTCGCACATGGATGAATAACCAACGGGCCACCTCGAATACCGTACATCGGCACGAAAGATTGATTCCGTCGTGGACTGGCTGGCATCATACCCGTGCTGATGGCTGGTCACAGGCCGTATTCATAAATACGGGCGACGGCTGAACTTGATATCGTCCTCTACTGAAAGGCTACCAACAAGACTCAATCCAGATACTTACAAAATCGTAACTGGATTAGAAGAGCATATAAATCACTGGAGATTATAACAGAAAAATAACCACGAAATTAACACCAATTCGTTCATCTATAAAACTCTTTCATATCATCTCGTTTGGTATAGCAGACATGTTACAGACTCCTTTGCAACCAAATCAACATGAATCAAAAGCTCTGCACTTTGTTTGAGTCCACAACCATTGTGCACAAAATAAGATCATAGGAAAAGCTTGATACAAGCAAATTGAGTATTTGCTAGTCCGGACCTTCAAACCAGGCCCTCCTAGCCAGTCCTACTCAAGAAAAGGAAACATAACGCTTTGACGGCCGCTGATGCAAGGTCCTTTCTTCCCCATTCCCCTGGGTCTCTTTTGCATGGGTGTTGCTTATTGCAAGTTGGGACAAGCATATAACTCCACGGTACATATGGAAACTAAGGCGGGAGTAAAGATACATTGCGACCGTCAACACCTTTGTACCTGTTCAACCCCTCTTGTAGACCAGTTGTTCTCTTGGCCTAACCAATCAATCTATGGCTAGCCGCCCCATTCGAGTCGGTTAAGCTACCGGTTGGTAGCATTCAAAAAGAGAGACTAAAAAGGGTTCATCAAATTTCTCCCCCAGAATCTCTATGCTGACATCACTACGGCTTGTTAACAAGAATCCGTACGTCAGTGGGAGCACTCACTTTCAGCTATGAGCATACACTTCCCTTTCGGCCACTGCGGTTGAATCAGTGGCAACTACAGCGTAGCATCTGATCTAGATCCTTCAATCCTACAGACGAGGATGTCGTTTGCACTAGAGAATGCACAATGAGTGCGTACACAAGATTGGCTCCGTTTGCATACATACGCTGCTTCTGCATCCTCATCCCTGCTTGCCAAGCAGCCAAGTTCAGGGTTTGCGTTAGTTTGACCCAGCACTCTGGTTGACTCCACGAGCCTTAAAAGCACTCAGCCACGGTCAACGGAACGAGCAGTGCGCCCTCCACCCAGAGTTAACAGATGGACGGGCAGTGCTGACAAGGCTTCAGTACATTAAATATGTTCAACCAACATATACCCTTGCCACAAGACAACTGCTTCTATATCCGTACTCTATTCGTCTTACCCAATGTCAGCATTTGCGTAGAGCCGCCAACATCCACATACACAGTATGGTCTTGCCATCGCGAGAGGGAGGGATTCACGAGCACGCCATCAAACATCCTTGGAGAAGGGTCTATGACAACTACCCCCTACCCATGAGAGTTCGAAATTTTATCATCTACTTGTCTGTTATGATTTTTCAAGGCAGAATAACAGCCCCACCCCGGCTCGAGATGCACCGAACAATGGCTTTGTCGCGGCGTTTCTCTAGGGCCCTGATCAATGATGACATCGAGAGACATGGCAATGCCTGTATCTTGAGGGCTAATCTAAGGCTAGCCAACCCATGCAACCAACTACATAATCAGATAATCCGGTGTGGGCTTATGGGAATCGTTTGAGATGTATAGAAAGCCGCCTTTTTGCTCAACGTATGTAGGGAGAGTATCGTTATGTGCATAACGGGTCCCACGACACCGGACACTTGGGATGATCACGGAGAGAGCACTTACAGTTCTCTGTCGAACTAGCTTATCTGATCTCATGTAGCCTCGGCTGGTGATGCTTCGGTACCATCGTATAGCAGCTGGAATTGTGGGCTAATTCCTCATCGTGCTATCTTGTTTGAGATTGATGACAACTGCTCCAACAAGACCTGGATCCCTGGGTTGGCTTGTATGCATCAGCGCGACATAACCGTTCCCAGGCCGATCCCCCACAGGGATCTGGCTTATTTCCAGATTGAAAATCCCGAACGAACTACATGTATCAGAGCAGCGAAGACAGGCGTACGCACACGGAGCACCACACTTACACACAGACGGATTATCAGACATACCAACGTTATTTTCTTACGCCATGGTATCCTGCACTTCCATCTCCAACATCCAACATGAAGGATTGTATCACACCCCCATGAACGAGAACTGCAAACGGTATGGTATGTACCATGTGGTATGTGGGTTCACGTCTCGCAGTCCTGCAGTGCGAGATACGTATGCGTGTGTCGGCTCGTGCCACACATACATACTAGCACATGGGAAACTTTGGCCTCAATCTGGGGTAAAGAAGACGAAGCAAGGCCCAGTGCCCGCTCACTATGTTGGTTGAGATGTGCAAAACTGTGTTACCATCCTACCACGATATGTTGGCTATGTAGGTACGGGTTTTGCCACGCTCAAGTAGCGCACTCGTGTAACGAGAGCGTCAAAACGACAGCAACACAGGCTATGTCGGCTACGACTACACTACTATCTTGTTTCTAAATTCTCTGCTACGCTGCCAGCTTACAACGCCCTCAATGGATATCCGGTCCTTCTTTGTCTTTCACATCTTTAAAGATGCGCTTCATCTCCACATCCCTCTGTATCCTCACCTTTTCCCCCTTCAACCTTACCTCTACTCCACCTATATAGAGAGATTGCTAGGTTTATCGCGGCTCTCTATTATCGCGTGCTACCATCCCAATTAGTCGCCTCCCTTGCTCATACGAACTATTCTACTTCCTTGCCGCATGGTTGATCCTCCTTCGCCGCCGCATATCCCTTGCTGTGTCTGATTGTGTGACCAGAGACCCCAGACGGCCAGACCAGACAGGCCTCGTGTCTGCAAGCATGAACATTCCTATCGTCTTCAATGGGAGATTTCTGCCTCTCCGGTGCCGCCCGCTTCTAGGCCCGGCATCTCTGGGTTTACCCCAACTATTCATGGGGCTCTCGCGCTTGCTTAGCCCTAGTGCGCATACATCTATCCCATGACTTGCAGACGCGCTCGGACGCATATCGCAAAACAAAGCATATGCATATTAAGCTGTGGGTATCATATTGTGGGTATTTGACCGGTTGCATCTTTGTAATGGCCTTGGTCATGCGGGTAATTAAAACAACGACCTACTTCCATACAAATTCAGTAAGTTATTCCGCCCCATGGATCATCGCTGGGGAAGGTAAGGAGAAAGAAAATGGGAAAGGTCAACCAACATTCATGTGACCCAAAAGAAGCCAAGGTGAGCCTTCTTCGCCGGTCCACATCTTCACCTTGCTCAAGCTTCAAGTACATTGTCATCGACTTAGCTCCTAAACACATGAGCACGCTTGCACACCTTGCAACTGAGTACCCTTGGCCCACTATAGATAGATAAGCACATGTACATCTATATATTCATGGATTTATGTGTTCAGGGTAGGTATCTATAAATAAACCTTATACACATTCTCAAGTTCCTCCCATATAGTGATAAAATATGTTGGCTATAAACGAAAGTATTGGGCAAACAATTACATAAAAAAGGAAACAAGAGAGACCTAACGAGAGAGAAACAGACGTATGATTAAGATGTTTCATTAGTAATCCTTATTTAGACGCGCAAAACATCTACCGGCGGCGGCAGCGGTAGCGGCAAAAACACGACTATAGTAGAGCGAATGTAAGTAGGTAAGCAAATGGAAACGAAACATTCATCTCATCTCTATAGTCTAGGTTAGTCTATTGTAACTTACTCTAGTCTACCCTTCCATCTAATAATGTATTACATCAACTCTCCTCTCCCCCCTCTCTGGAGCCTCCCTTCCTCACTTCCCCTGATCCCTCCACCCACATCCATGTCTGATAAGGGAAAAAAACTATGACAATTCAAAATGTTTTCGGTTGTTTCCCCCTAATGCGGCTATTCAGTCGTATCGTATTCTGTTCCCGCCCTCCCTTCCTTGTCCACTCTGCCCACCCCTGGATCACCTTACATTACATCATCATCTTCATCCGCGCGGGAAACAGGGAAGAGATGGGTCACTGAGTTGAGAGAGGGGATGGGGGCGGATGTGCGCTTTGACAATTTACATGGATCATATGTATGTATGGTATTTTTCTATGTGGTTACACGGGAAAGAGATAGACAGACCAGGGGAGAGAGGAGAGAGAGAGAGAGAGAGCGAGAAGGGAAGGGAGCAACCCCACAGAAATAGAATAGGTAGTACATACTAGTTATCCTGGGATGTTCGCGAATATAGGATGCGTATAGTACCTAGCAACCATACACAAGTTAGAAAGAAAACAGAAAACCGTGCTTACGCACCTAAGGCAAATAAAGCTGAATCTGACCTATTACAGTATGCATTCGGTTCTGGTACCTGACATACGGCGCCCAGTACATGGTAATCGAGAGTGACAGAGAGACTGGGCGTAAGCTACATGCATGTAGCACGATCCACGTGAAATGGCCTCCAACTTCATTCATCCTTCTCGCTTCTCGCTTGCAGACCAGACCTACCTGCTATCCCGTACAGCCCATTTCGTTCCCGCTCGCGTTCTCTTTCCTCCAGTGCTCTTTCTACCCTCTACCTTGCTCTATACATGCATGGCCCCTCCCCCACTTGTTAGTTGAAAAAGAAAGGGAAAAAAAGAGAGCAGGGGAGAAAGGGGAGGGGGGAGATGAAGATGGGGAAAATCTAATCCGAGATCCTCGTGGTTTTTTTGTATGTTGTATTTTGCCCCCTCTCCTCACCCCGGAGTTGCCTTTTGCTTTTTTTTGTACTCTGCCTTGCTTGGGTAATGAATCTAGCCTGCTAACCTAGTTAATTCCCCATCTCATCTCATCTCATCTCATCTGCCATATCGATATCCACTGAGAGAACTAAGGGTCAGTCTAGATTATGAACCTTTTGCTTTTTTTTTTTCCTCTTTCGGGCTGTTTTCTTCTTCAGGAAAGGGAGTTTTTGCTTTTCTCGCCATTTTCCCCGGGTTTATTAATTTATGAGATTTGATTAGATTCGGTAGATGAGGAAAAAAAGAAAAGAAAAGAAAAGGTAATTATGTCGGTAGATAAACCATAGAGAAAAAGCAAAATAAAGGGGGTACCCTAACCTGACTGTTGGGGGCTTACCTGCGCAATACAGTATATACACGTGTGTATAGTAAATAATTTTTTTTCTACATCGGGAATCACAATCAAGATACTGTATTTAGAAGAGGGGAGACAGGCCAAAAGGGGAGTGAGTGAATAGAACTATTACAGGGAAAGAAGTAACCTAGCGTGTATGGATTATGAAAGGCGAACACGAACTTAGAAATGGGCACTTCAGGGAGGAATATACAATATATAGGAAAAGAGACTAAATCATCTAAAAGGCTGAGTAGATAGACGTTGTAAGAAGAACACCCACCGACCACCTAACACATTCAGAAGAAGAAAGTCAAAAATACAAACCTAGGAAGAGGAAAAAATAATGATAAAAAAAAAGGTACAAAAATATATAAGAAAACAGACAAGAAATGGACCATTACTTGATAGTAGCATCTACAACCCTCCCCCCCTCCCCTTCTCCCCCTTTTATCATATTATACACCCATATGTAGTAGGTACTTTAGCATATAAGTTATAAGCCCGGTAAACCAGAACCAGATTGAAGGCAAGTCAAGTCAATACTCTCGCTCTTCATCAAAGAAAACATTACACTTAGTTGACTCAATTGGCCGTGTTCTCTGTGACGAAGTAAAGGTAGATTTCCTATTTCCTATGTATACCTAATACTCCTCCCTCCCCCCCTTTTTTTTTTCCCTTTGCTTTTCCCATCGACGTAGACAAAACAATACAAACAATATAATAGTAATTCTCCTTCGTACTGATGTGACTGTCTTGTCCCAATAATAAACAAATCATTAAGAGCCCAATCAAACCTCTTATGGAAAGGAAGCGATAAAATCAGAGCAACCAACCGCCATTAAATACGAGAAACGAAAAAAAAGGGCTCAAGAATTGAAGAACACCTGTACTTGATATGATTTTTTTTTCAGATTGGTGGGGTTTTCCCCTATCTTTCACTTCTAAAGAATATAATTATTTTGTTGTGGTTATCATCCTTTTGCTGAGGAAGAAGTCCAGGAAATTAAATCACAATCCTCCACCTTAACCCTCCAAAGAATCCAGGCGTCATTTGCCAGTTCGGCCGTGCCTCTTTTTTTTTGTTCGCCCTTGCCATAAACCTCCTTATGCTTTCTCCCCCCCCTTAATGCCTGTATAGTGATCATTTCAGATGCTGCCCGCTCCAAAAGTATGCCTGTGCTGTGACGTATAAAGAAATTTGAAATCCAAATCTGGCTTTTTTTGTTCCTCATTAATGCTTCCTCTTTCTTTCCTCATTCGCGACATGGGAAAAATCATGATGTCTATAAAAGATAAGATTGGCCAAGTCTCTAATTTCATCTGCTTGCATCTAACCAAGTAGATGCATATAGCAGATATGGGTCGTGCTAGCACATGTTGGGGAGAAGACCAGCTATCAAACCCTTAGCCAGATACCTTTGTATGGACTATCTCGGAGAGTCATCGCCCTGGCGTTGCTGATCCGGTACCAGCGGCTGGCCCTATTCATCTTCCAAAGATAAATGGCAACCGAATGCTTAAGCCCCCGAAGCGACAAGGCGTGATATTTCGCTCTTCATATGTACCAGACGTTCCCTCATGTCAAGCAAATCTGCAAGTTTATCCTCGGGTGGTTCTTTGAGAGCTGCTATCTCATAATGCAGGGACTCGTATCTCTCGTAGAAACGAGTGAACTTTTTGGCCTGCATTAGAACCTCCTTGCTTACGCGAGGCTTCTTGCTATTAGTGCCGTCCCCGTTGCTTGTTGGTGTCGACACCTGCTGTCTACTTGATGACTGAGAGTCGGTCGCCGGGAACTCTCTGTCCTTCCGCTTCTTGCTGGGATTGACTACGACTGTCGATGAGACCGAACTAGACGATGTTGTGGATGCCGAGGTCGAAATGCCATTGGTTACACCGTTGGTGTGTCCGCGATCTCTTTCGCGCTCCCGCTCGCGCTCACTGTTGCGCGGGTGCGGGTGCTGATGCGATTGGGTCTGCGGGCGATGGTTCTGGCTTGGCGGTGGAGGCGGCGGCTGATCGTCAAGATCGGAAGCATTAGTCGGCGGGGAGGATGCGAGCGGCGATGACTTGGCCGGCGAAGTATTCTTGCTCTTAATAGAGAAGCTGGATGACCCTGCACCGGTTGTGCCTGTGGCACGCGAGTTCTGGCTTGCATCTGATGCCCTGTGCTTCGAGGCCCTTGCGTCCGACACCGGCTTGGGGAGCTCCTTGGGCTTGATGCGTTTGCTAAGTGGTGCGCCAGAGCTCGAGCTGCTGTCGTCATCCTCACGAGTGCGCTTCTGTGCCGAATTTGTCGTAGCCGACGCCTTGACCGGTGCGCGTGGTGCCCGGACCACAGGCTTGGCTTTTGGTTTCGCTACTGGTTTCGCTGCTGGTTTCGGTGAAGGAGCGGGTGAAGGCTTGGGTTTCGCGGCAATCTTTTCAACCGGTCTCTCGACTGGCTTCTCCACCGGCTTTGGCTTGGGAGCCACAGAAGTACTCTGCGACAGAGGAGCCTCGTCCCCACTGCTGTCGGAATCATAGACGAACTCTTCTGAAAGCACCCTTTTGCCTTTCTCTTCGGCTGCCTTGACCTTGCTGGTTGGCTTCTTGGGTGCCGGCTTCTTCGGATTGCTCGACAGGAGGCGCTTCGTCTGTGCTTCTCGCTCGCTAACCTTCTTCGGCTTGTTACTGGTTGGCTGAGAATTGGACCGCGACATAGCTTCTCCCTTCGCTTTCGAATCGGCATCACTCTTGCTCCCCTCTTCTGGTTTCTGAACCGATATTCTTGGGGCTGGGGTTATGTTGCCCTTGGCCAAGGTTGCTTGTAGTTTGCTTAGAATTATGCCTTTGCCTCTTTCGCTCGGAGCGAGAAGCTTCTCCCAGACTGGGTCGGAGGTTCCGGTTCGTTGCTTATCATATTGTTTGATGGCATTGTCGATTGCGGCCTGCCGGTCTTCCGGGCTATCATAGTCGTAGTTCCAGACGTCAAGCTCTTTCCAGTATATCTTCTTCAAGCTGTATTTCTTTGCTGCGGCATCGTACAATGATACTTTCTCGAGGGTCGATTGGAATTCCTCCTCCGGGCCCATCCACGCGTCTTTCAAGTACTCTAGAGTCCGATCCCTCGCAGCCAACTCGTGAACGAGCACGGTTCTCTGACCTTTATTCTTCTCGAGGACCTGCTGGGAAGCGGAGAACGCAGGGTTTGGCGAAGAGACACCATTTAGGGCGGGACTAGTAGGTAGCGACCGGGTAGTGGAACTCGACAGTACTGTGGACATAGCAGACTTCCCAGCCGTGGGGAATTTGCCTTTACCTCCTCGCTTAGGAACGCCATTGGCAATCTTGGTTCTGTTATGCATTAGCTCCGGTTCATGAATCAGCTCGGCGACATCGTACGTATTGCCATTTCTCTGAGCACCAAACGTGTCTCCATCTGACTCGGCGCCAGACGACGACGCGCGGCTCACTTGCTTTCCAGCCTTGGATGCCTTGTCTGCTCGTTTCGACTGTGCTGCGAAATTGGGTGGCTTCTTCAAGATTGACATTGTAGGGTTCGGTAACCGTTCTGCCTTGGGCGTGGCATCGTCAAGGTTGGTGAGGTATAAGTCGTAGTTGAACGACTCGGGGGGCACGGAAACATCGAGCTCCTTCGATCCATAGTGGAATGTCTTTAATGGCAGAACGACAGGTTTAGCGTCAAGTAGTCCAATAACTGAGAGTGAAGGAGGACCAGAAGAAACATGTGGTTTTTGCTCCCCCTTTCCCTCCGACTATATACTAGTCGTGTATGCTGAGGGAAAACACCAAGGCCTGCTCTGGTCGAGCCAGGGGGTATGTTGCTACGGCTCCCCCAGCAGCGCCATTCGGCATCGCTGCTCGTCGGCTCAAAACAACCAGGGTAAAATGCCAAAAGCAAACTTACGGGATTGTTCCCCAGAGTCAATTCAATCTCCTGGCCCTTCTGGAAACATTTAATCATGTCCTCAATGACGCTGTCATTTAATGTAATGCCGAAGGCCTGCATGGGGAGAAAGTCTCGCGACTTGGGCGAGCTCTCCAGCTGCAGGCCGGCATCGGGTATAGTAAGGGTCGACATATTGGGAGAATCGGATAGTCGACCGCAGGTGGAAGTAGGAGTAGGGGTAGGAGTAGGAGTAGGTAGAGATATGTCGATTAGGAGGGTGAGATAAATACGGTAGATTGATCGAGTAAAATAAAATAGAAAAATAAGAAGAGACACCTGCACTCTGCACCCAGCTAGACTATCTAGAGCCCAACTATACAATGGTCAACTTTCCATGCAGGTGCGTCACATGGTGGTGTAGAGGAAGAAGTTAAAGGTCGGTCTCGAGAGTTGAAAGGCTGGGAGGGAAAAACAAAGTAGGTAACAAGGGTTTGGGTTTGGGGGGGAGAGTGGGTTAGAGGTAGATTAGAATGGGGGTTTTAATGAGTAGAGAGCAATTCGCAGCAAGAATAGAAACAATGTATTGTATGTAGTGTGGGAAAAAGAGTTGAAGAGGAAGAAGTGGTTAAGGTAAGTAAAAAAAGTAAAGGTAAAAGGTTAAAAGTGGTGGTGTTGTGAGTGGAATAAGGAATAAGAGAAGAGAAAGCACCAGGAGGCGTCCGGGGGAGTACGAGGTTGTACAGGATGGTCTCGCTGGTTCTTGGTCGAGAAAGAAGGGAAGTGAAGGCACAGATGGATGGATGGATGGATTAGATGGGGAGGGTGGAGCAAGCACGGGTGGAACTCTTGCACTAGCCTAACAAGTACTTGGGAAGTACCATGCGCTGCTTAGTTCATAGGCTGAGCCCAAACACTTACACTGTACCATACTACAAATTGGGGCAATTGGGGCAATTGGGGCAATTGGGGCAGTTGGGGAGCACACAGCGCAAGCAGGGGGGAGTGGACAGCGCAACAGTGTCAAGCCACTGCGAGGCCGGGCGATACTCTACAGGTACTTTGCTATTGTGGGAACAGGGGTCTAGGATCCACGGATGAGCAGATAGATGCATGTATTTTCCCTTCGGACTGAGCGTCCCAAGTTCTTCTTCCAGCTGCCCGCTACCCGCCTACCGTTGCTGCTACTTTACTACTACTTTAAATACTTTGACTACTTTACTCAACTTACTATTCACTATTTAAGTATTTAAGTAGCTTAACGTGGTACACTGTACTCGGCCTGTCATATGCCCGCGCGACGGGCGGATGTACCAACCGAACCGGATGTTTGATTCGGTTTTGTTTTCTGTATATTTCCATGGCATTTCACCTGTTCTTTCTATCTTTCTCGTGACTGTTGTTCTCTTTTTTCTTTGGGAGCATGGGTTTGTTCTCCCTTCCATGTTGGTATCGATATTCTTTAGCATTCTTTTTTTTTAACCGGCCTATGGTAACTTGACAACAACTTTATTATTTCCCTATTGATCATTGGAAGTTTAGGGGGAACAGGGGGGTAGAACAGAAGAGAGAGAAAGAGAGAGATACTAGACAAGCGAGGGAGAAAGATAAAATACACGGTCCCTCCGATATCCAATTCAGTGTAGGTACATACGGAGTATGTGTGTACTAGACGTACATACATTAGGTGCATAACCTGACAATACAGTATGGTACAGTACAGTATATGTAGTCGTACACTTATCAACCACATACATACATACGTATATCCTACATATATCCTACATATATTCTACGTGTGTACAAGATAGAGAGCAGAGTAGTAGGATATCTCCTGCAAGAGCTACACTAGAGAGACATAGACAGACAAGAAAGATAGAGCACGGATGAAACGACCTGAATGGTGATTGGACGAAAAGACGACCTGCCAAGACCATTCTTGCTCATAGAAATTGCCTTACAAAGAAACTTTAAAAAAATAAAATAAGAACTAAAATAAAATAAAAAACTCTCCGTGATAAAAAAGCAAGATCTAATCCATAGAAAGCATGTCCATGTAAAAAATATGTCTATCTGTCTCATATTCACTCATTTACACCACAGGCTCTATTATGAGAGGATTCGATGATGTTGGGGGTGGGAATGGATCAGGATATTACATCATCGCATCTTCCTTAATTCGCGTCGAAACCTCGAATAACGCGGCCGGCCACTACCTAAGCCTCCTAATAGTGGGCGACGAGTTGACGGGAGACGGGCGCCGGGCGAGCCAACTCATCATCACCCTGTCCAGTCAAAATGATTAACCACGGGAAAATTCGGTGAAATGGGGCCATGAATGAGCCCCCCCCCCCCCTTCTTCTTCTCCTCCTCCTCTTCCTACAAGCGTTGTTATTTTCTGTGTAGTCACTTTTGCTTGCTCTTTTGTTGTCACAGAGACAAGCATTGAACATCGGTGAATGAATCAACCGGCCCTAAAAAAAAGGCTGTGTATGTGTGAGTCTTATGGCCGGATGACTTGACTAACCAACTGACGGGCGGAAATCTACAATTAGGATTTCATAGCAAATACCTATCTATCTAGCTAAGGCATGTCAAGTTAAGTTAGGCAAATACGAGGCGAATGGATACCATCTTTGTCATTGCCTTTGTCTCTCTCTCTGTGAGCTCTGTGATGTCCTTGTTGCCTTGCCAAAATAGTATTAACCTAGATCCATGTGTACCATATTTAGCTCTTAGTACATACAATATGAGACTACACTACTATGTATACTAATTTGGTACATGCTCTTTTCCTGCGAGCGAGCTGGAGGAATAAGTACTTGGTAAGCAACCTTCTTGTCTTGTCTTCCACCAAGACAGCTACGCTACGCTACACTACACTAGTACCAGCACGCCAACCCCGGACAATGACGAGAAGGCAATGATGCGCGCCAGGCTCGGGATGGCACGTCAATGGTTCTTCGTATGGTTTGTTGTATTGGTACCAATGTATAGTATGTATGTATTGTATGTTTCGAGCTCGAAGAAGGAAAAAAAAAAGAAATAAAGAAAGAATAGCGAGATAACATTCTTTTCTTTTCTGTCTGCTAGTGTGTGCATCAGGGATCATCGACCTCCGAAAGAGGCGACAAGAGGTTAGCCAGTTCGCTGACATGCAGCGAATCCGTTCCTGATTGGGTCCGATATATCATCATCACTCCCACTTGGAACCAATCGCCATGCTCGGCAACAGAGACATAATCACTGTATGTCCCAGATCTGACTGAAACAGCCAAAAGAGCTTATGTCCTGCAGTTGGGCCATTTGTTCTTCTTTTTTTTCTTTCTTGGGCAGGCGGGCGTCAAAATTCTTTTCCCACCCACACCAGCCACCTAAGCCACCTAATTTCCCACCCCCTTTAATTTTTTTCGGTAATGACCTCAGTTATACTAAGAATAGCGCAGTGACCATATAACGTAAAAAGCTGAAAAATTAGGATTTAGTTAATTAAAGTGTTTTTTTTTTACTATAATTTTTATTTTTTCTATTTATAACTTTTTATAGAGAAAATGCTAAGTAAATTTATTAATACTTTAACGCGCGCTGCTATACGCGGCACTATTTATTATCTCGAAAAAACTAGCTAATTAAGCCGTAAAAGTAACATTAAAAAGCGTGTTTATAAAACTTTTAGTATTTTACGTAAAACTGGTTAAAACATTGTTAATATTAAAAAAAAACGGTGTAAAAATTCCAATTTTAAAACCTTTAATACACTTAAATTTAATTTCGATACTTTTAATTTTTTTACGCTTTATAACAACTTAAATTTTTGCCGTTTATACAATAACCTTTGCTTTTTAAAGCTTTATAAATAAAATCGTTTATTTTAAAAAAAAAATTAACAAGCGTATAATAACTTATTACAAAAAAAAAAAAAACATAATAAAATATATAGCATTTTAATTAGCAAGGTTTTGTTAATAATGTAAATATAAATAAGCTAATTTTTATAGCAATTATACGCCGTTATATAAGTAAATTAAAGTATTATTTTTATGCAGCTATAATAAAAAAAACTTTTATACCATTTATAGTTAAAATAAAGCTTAAAAAAGCATATCGTAAAAAAAGCTTAAATTATTAATAAAATAAAAAATGAAAATATAGCGTAATTTTTTTTAATAAAATACATTTTAGCTTTTTTTTGCAGTTTTTTAGCCGTGTAATTTGCAAGGCTAGCAAAAAAAATAACTGGTATATTGTTAATTTTACAAACAAAAAAAAGACAAAAAAGCAACAGTAAAAAAAAAAAAAAAAAAAGATTAAAAAAAGCTAGCTAGCTTTATGTTATGCTATAAACATCGTAAGTTACGATTTTATTTCTTCTTTATATTAATATAACATAAAAAGTAACGTTAATAAAAAAATTAACGCTTAAAAGTATATAAAAGCGTTGAAATTTTTATTGCTTTACATTAAATTTTATTTTAGCTTAAAATCATAAATATTATTTAAAAATAAAAACTTTTTTTATAGCACGCGTAAAAATAGTTACGCTTATAAGTAAAAAAAAAACCATAAAATTTACTTTATTTATACGCTTTTTAGTAGCTTAAAGTTAAATTTCATTAAAAATACAATTAAAAAAATTAAAAATCACTTATAAAATTACTTATATGCAACTATTTAAAAAACTAAGCAACTAGTAAAAAAAAAATAATATAACTTTCTTAAAACAAAAGCTATTAATAAAAACATTAATAGCATGCTTAAACAATAAAATAACGTTATAAAGGCTTAAAAGCAGCAAATAGCATATTAAAAAACTCCAAATTAATTTTTTCCAATTTCTTTTAATTAAAATTATATAAGTTACAGTTACCAATAGTTATAGTGTTGTTGCAAATGTAATTGCAACTAAAATTTTGGGGGGGGGGGGGGTGGGGTGGCTGGTGTGGATGGGAAAAGAATTTTAACGCCAGCCTGTTGGGCTACAACCAATACCTACAATCAATCATTTATGATTTTCTTTCTTTACATCGTCGCTAAAGGTGGCGGTGACTGTGCGTAAATCAGATATTTTACTGTGTATTGTGTATTGTAGATGTGTGCGTACATAATACAGACTTGAGCTCAAAATGAAGCATTATAAAGTTAATGGGTTTTACTATGTGATGAGAGAATAGGCTTGAGGTTATCTTCTTCCACTTATTCCCGCCCTGGTCCAAGATTCTTTCTTTAGCAACACCAAGTCTTGACACATGCCAAAAAAAGATCTAAAAAAATGATGATAATAATAATAGTAGTAGATAATGAACCCAAGGACTAAGTTGAGGGCAACCTCCCGTCGTACTAACAAGGGTCCGTTCTATCGATGAAACTCGTCGCCCAAAAAAGGATTATTATTCGAGCCTGCTATGCCGAAAAGATTGGGTCAAAACAGAGTTCATGTACTCTACTGGACAACACACTGGACAACCCCCAAAGGAAGTCAGCCTTCTTGTCTTTTACTAAACATATAAGAACAAATCAATCGTATCCGTCGACTGCGGAAAGCCAAATGGAGCTTTCAGGTACATAAATCTAGCACGAGAGTAAGCTTTCCACCAAAAGTCATTACTTGTCGGAAGGGAGGTGTGGGACTCCATACCTATAATAGTCGAGAGAAGAAGCAGCAGCACTATTCCATTATTAGACATACGTGTACATGCTCTCTCTGAGGGAATTGGTATCTAGAACAAGTACCTACCTAGCTAACCTCCATGTGCATAGCCAATTGACAAAAAGTGTGGCTCGGTAACCGGTAACAAATTGCGTGCGCGTGTCGCCAACATCCATCCCAAGCCTACCTAATAGTAGAAGGGTTCAGAATAAGGATAACAACAATAATAATAATGAGGCAAGGCCAACCCGTCAAAACGATCGGTCATCTAAAACGGCATGGGTTATCCGGATTTAGTGGCGGTCCCCTTTTTTTTATTCTCCTTCCAAGGTTCTTGCT
Source organism: Camillea tinctor (assembly GCA_022578605.1). Taxonomy (NCBI): domain Eukaryota; kingdom Fungi; phylum Ascomycota; class Sordariomycetes; order Xylariales; family Graphostromataceae; genus Camillea; species Camillea tinctor. The sequence continues at coordinate 146,750 of MU394131.1, forward strand.
GTACCCTATACAATGGCCAGCGCTTCATTATGCGTCGCTAGTGACACTCAAATCCTTAACTGTATACTCATTTACTCCATCTTCATCTTTCATTCCGAGCGAGCAACCAAGAGAGACAAGTCCGTATTTCACGGCCTTACCTTAAGGAGAGAGGTACCGAAACTCGGTGCCGGACATCTAGGTATGTATCCTATACCCGGGTCCCGAGAAAAACAAAAACATTGATAACGAAGTGGTTGTTCTGTCTTATGGCGCCATTGAACCCCATCCAGGCGGACCAACCGTCTTATCTTGATGACACACATTGCCTACTCACTGACTTGCTTGCTTGCTTACCTACTAGGTATGTTACCTACCTACCTCATGTTCGAGGCTGACTTTTGCATATACTGCGCTACAATACTTGCATACCCCCATCGTTGTACTAGGTACTACTTTTGCTTCTCCGCCCCCCTCCCCAAGGCGGGTACCGCACCGTACCGCACCATTACCCGTACCTGCCTTACTTACCTCCCCTTCTGAGGAAAAAAAGGCCCCCTATATAGTATTCCCTAGACCTATATGACCCGTCGGGGCGGAAACACAGGTCGTGTCACACGAGATTATCTAAGGGGGTAGGAACGAGTTATTGATAACGGGCGATCAACAACTAATAAATGAATAATAAGTGAAAGTAGTCGCTAAAAGATACTCAACATAGGTAGGTACATACATATGGAGTCAAAACAAAACATACACGAACTATGAACCTTGTGCTTTATGTTATGGTTTTCTAGTGTAATGTATGTTTTGAGTATGAGAAGCGGGAGATGAGTGGCAAACAAGATCAAAAAGTCAAGTCACCCTCCTCCCCAAAAAGATTGAGATCTATGAGACTAGGGAGGGGCGGAGGGGAGGACACCGGGGGTCCCTTAACCATAAAAACAACCTTGGAGTCCATCCATTGCTTGCCCAAACTTGGTGCTTGTGGCTCATAGCTCGTGGCTCGTGGCTTTGTAGTGTAACTCCGTCCTTAATTAATTGGCCTAACCAAGCAACCTTGTACCGATGTAGATGTAGAGAGGTCATGTGCTCTGGTCTTGTTTCTTCTTTATATCATCTATCTTCCTCCAACGTGATCAGCAAAAAACGCCAACCGTAATGCTAAGAGCAATATATTGTTAAACCCCTGGCCTACTTTACGTATGGTGAAATACCGGCATGGTTTACCAACAAGAAGCAAAATACGGGGACAACTACCTTACCCAGCCCCTAGGTCAGAAGCACCGCCTCAGGTCATTAACAAACATAGCACACAGGCTCCCCGTACGACCAGGGTATGCACGATGGTTGTTGTGGTAGCATCGTAGGCTAGTAGGCTGGCTGGCTAGCTGGTAAGGTACGTACCTACACTAGTATAGATTAGTACATGGTTTACTTAGGTACGGATGGGGCTACTATATGCGATTGACATGGATTCCACCTGACATCACTCCCCGCTGACAGGACGACCGAAGTGATAGGGATTTGTTCTAGTGTAAGTAGAGCCCGACGTTTACTAAACAAGAAGAAAATGAGAGAACAAAATACCTAGGTTGACATATCTGCCTATAGCTATTGCTATTGCTTGGTAAGCCACGTGATGATGACCGGCAATAGAACGCTCTTTGCTCTCCCTTGTCGAAACGTGATGATATATAGTTGAGGGTGTTAGCAATCTTACAAAAGGTGACATCTAGACTGCTAGTTAGTCGATTAATTGAAAGAGAGAAAGACAGAAACAGAAGAAAAAAAGACAGTTGTTTGTACCTTGCGTAAGCACGCACACATCATACACACCGTGTGACTAACTTTACCTATAAGCTCGATCCTATCCATCGATAAAAAGAAAAGAAAGGAAAAGAAAAAAAGAAAGAAAGAAAGAAAATTACCCAACCAGAACGATGGGTCCCCGATCCTCTTCCCACCATTCAAATTCTCTTACACGATATATACACTACGATCTGGATAGGTACTTGTTCCAATAGGTAGCAGCTTAGACAGCGCCACACGAATGACAAGGCCAAACCAAAGTGAATTGGAAGGAAGAACATAAGGAGGGAACTACACTATGTATAAATTACATACATACTACAAAAACACTACACTAATCACAGGTTACAAGCTCCCGATCAACTGTAGTATAATGTAGGTATGGTTATAAGTGGACCGTGCGCAGAAGAACAACACGCCAGCGTAGTCCGTCCGAGTTTTTTTTATGGCCACCACGAAAAGATGCGGATATGTATGGTTATGGTTTGATGGTATGGTATGGTGTGGTGTCCATGAATAGAAGATATGGGTGACATGCTATATATACTTACGTACATATGTACATTACATACGCAGATGGGTACGCACATGGGCGTATAGTATACGGAGAATCCTAGCAAAAGAACCTGCCTGCCAAGACTTTTGTCAATTTTGAGCAGGGATGAGGTACACCTGTGAATCAGCTGTCTGCAGCTGTAAGTGATCTACTTGCTATAATTTTTAGTGCTTATAGTGGGCATTAGCCATTATAAACAAAAATATTTAGCGTATAATTATTTAATTATAGTGCTATTAACAGTGGCTTCATTTTAAGCCCTTATGCACCTGCCTGCCAGCTGTGGGACAGCTGTTTGAAATAATGCCAAGAGTCTTGGCAGGCAGGTTCTTCTGCTAGGATTCTCCGTAGGTGGGTGGTAGGTTAGGTAGGTAGGTTGCATGTGGGTAGTAAATATGTATTGTACATACATACATACTGTAGTATATCCGTCCGTAACTTGATGGAAGAAACGTGATGATAGAAACCCCCCCCTACTTATTTAAATCATCGTAAGGAGAAAAAAACTTGAAGATGAACGGAAAAATTAATAAGTGAAAAAGGAGAAATATTTACTTAAAAAAAGAATCCGCGGTCAAAGCCAGAGTATTCTCTTCTTTTTTGTTAATATCAAATCGATGTAAGTAACATAACCCGACCCCCTCCCCTCCATCTCCACCGAAATCTATCTACAACTACACACTTTTGATATTCTTATTAAGCGCGCTCCTCCCACCCTAGCAGCCTGGTACATTTCCCCTTCCTTTCGAACTGCGATTTCGAAAAATTGCCATCGATGCAGAGAGATATCATTCTTTCCCTTGATGGGGTAATATATGAGATTCCCTGCTTAGCGGGAATGGAAGCACTAGTAATGTAGATGTAAGGTATTTTAGCTTTTCTCCCCATTTATAATCAAGATATACCAACTCATCTATTCCTCTCTATGTGTCTTCGGCACCGATAGATATGAGGAGTAAAATTGATATGTTATTTATTAGTAGTGCAGTAGACACGCAGTACGTTTATTTATGCATGGAAGTTAGGTTACATATGTTAACATGGTTTTTTATTCTAATTCGCGCCATCTTTTTCTCCTCTTCGAAAAAAAAACTACCGTATATTTTACCTTGCTAACCTATACATATGTTATGTACCGTGGATACCATTTGTAGGTGTCCATGTGTATGTATGTTGCAAGTTAGCCATGTGCAAGCACACCATTCCTCTCTCAATTACAACCACCATTGGTAGTATTGCGTGTTATTGACGTACATACCACCCCATACACATCGGATATTATACACACCCGAAGAATTATAAGAAAAGAAAGAAAGAAGGAAAGAAAAAGAAACGGGTGTTCGGAAAGAAGATTTGCGCTGCAACAGCACCGCACGGAAAATCTACACTACTTCCTGGTGAAAATCGCGAGTTTGTACGTACCTAAATGTGCCCCCACCCTACCTACACCAACAAAGCCAGCACGTTTCATATGCGGCCAGTACATACATACCTACCTTACCATCCCCCTCCCCCACCCCAAGTTCGGACGACAAAGGACGATGCCGCGGAGGAGGAGATGTCTCCAGAGGTTGGGTTGGCGACGAACAGCACGGCCCATTACTAAGCTAAACACATGTTCGAGCGCAGCCATGAGGCACATTTGAATACATGTCATATTTTACCTAATGGAGGTCGGTAAGGCGAAGTATATAGATCATGCTAAAGGGGGGTTTTCGGTGTATTGCTGCTACCTTATAGTGTTCTCTCTTTCCCTCCTTCTATCTTCTACACCATCACAGCTTTTGCCTTTTCACATAGTATATAACCTTATATGGTTCGGTCGCATTAACATGTAATTTGGAGGGGAGCTATGTTTAGTAGGGAGGATTGTTGGACAAGGGGTTCATAAAACTAAGTTATCCTTCCTTTCAGTTTTACTAGTGTATGTGTCGTGTGCCTAGCTTTTTCATGACCAACTTAAGTTCCTGTATTATGACCTCAAGGAAGGACCAAACAAAAAAAAAGGTCAGGTCAGGTCAGCCAGCCTTAAAGCAAGGCACGGACGGCGGGATACGTAAGTTAGGTTGCAGCATATGGGAGGTTTTTCGTCGGTAGATAGTCTACGGCCACTAGGAGCATCTCGGTTATCGGTTGTTTGTCATATAGAAATCTAGATTATACGTTGTTAGTGAAATAACTAGGGTCCTCTTCTTTTTTATCCCTCTCTGTAAAACCAAACTCAAGGGGAAGAGCAAAAAAAAAAAAAAAAAAAAAAACCCCAGAGTAAATCTTCGAGTTGGTAAACCTATTCTTCCTGATGGTCCCAAGATCGGGGTCTCTACCCCCTTGCTTAATCACCATCAAACCCCGATACTATATATATGCGTATACGCGAATGATTTATTGTCGATCAATCACCAAGAGCTGTCTATCATTTTACGCCAACCCAGCTTCCAATCATGGGTACGTACCTCATGATACGCCACCTAGCGTACATGGTATGTAGGTACCTGTAGGTAAGGCAGGGTGGCGTTCTTCTCCCCCCACCCGCTCAGCTAATCCACCCAACGCATACAGACATATAATAGATTGAACGTATAAGTATATAATACAAACATAATTGTCCTTCGGCAAATTGCCCGAGAGATCCTGTAAGTGAAGCTTATAACGTATCTATCATATGTGATTGTTCAGAATGATACTGCGGGAGAGCTTTTTTTGAATATAAAATAATGTCCACCACAATTCCCGTTGTCTTGTCTTGATCTCGTAAGTACCTTGCTCGATGCTGCGGTGGGTTTTCTCCGGTCCACGACTTAGGTCGATACACTACTAGCTATAAGTCTGCTAGTATGTACATACTATGTGACGCACCTTTTCTTTCGGTATACTACCTACTACACTAGCGAGCAGGGAAATCCGGACCGCGGTCTAGATTGTCGATGGGTAACTTGCGTACATACCATGCCATCCTATGGTAGATCTTCCCCGGGGATAGCGGCCCCATTACACACATACATAGTGGCATCGTCTTTTTTCAAGTTTGATCTGTGTAGTTGTAGGTAGGTACAAGGTCCAGCCCAGACTCATCTGACTAACTTTAGTTCATATACGCTTTGTTTGTACTTAGGTTTTAACTACATACACACTACACAAGTTTCTGGCGGACATGTGGTTCAAGCCACCAACCCCCTCTTCTTGTTTTATCTCATAACAACTCAGTTCTTAAAGCTGGGCAGAAAAGGAGGGGAAAATAGGGAAAGTAAAGGCTAGGTGGGTAGGTTTAGGTTTTTGACAAAGCGCAATGGATACATACTCGAAATTAATCCAGGTAGAGACGAGACGGGAAAGGGTAATGAATTCCCCGAGTCCCCTCCGTTCCATGGATCAGTATAAGCTACTAACCTAACCTAGTCACCTGAGTGTACGTGTGTCAACATGTATGTATAGCTCTCTATATGCTCGCAGATAGGTGTAACTACTATGTAGGTAATGTGAGATGCAATATGGACTTATACCCGATCGTGGCCGACGTTGCTGCTACACAACTGCTGGGTTACTCACTTACGGCCGACCAACCGCGGGGCCTTACCTACCTTACCTCCCTCCTACCCATTTGACGACACGGAGGGCGGACGGGAACGGGGATTAGAAAGGCGACGGTTTCTTTTTCTCTTTTCTTTTTTCGAAAGGAAATCTAGAGTGGAAGCTTTCCCTTTCCTTTCTTCTCGCTTCTTCTCGAATGCCCAGTGGCTTTTCCGTTGCATCAATATCCCACTTAACAGTATAAACTAAAATGTTGTAACTATGGACTAGCAGTTCTGTTGTACTAGACATACATCTGGATGCGCACGGAAGGCAAGCTTAAGCTACCCACCTAGGTTAGCTCCCCTAGTACATACATACACACATCTAATAGTTGGTGTATCTAGTAGTCTAGAACACCTTAGGTTAGAGGTTGGTACTAGCATGATACTTGATCATGACATTGCCTTGATCTACGTACAACCTCTACAACAAGCTTACATAGCTTTAGGTGTGTATGTGCGTAGGTTGGCACATGCGTACCACAACTACTTACACATCTGTGTACGCATGGTATGAGAGTACGTGTGTTGAATGCCAGTAGGTGTAGGCGTGGAAAAGGGAAAATAATAAATACATGCCACCCATTGGCGGTGGTGGTCATCTCTGCCCCGCCATTTGTCACCGGCAAGCCCCAACTTGGCAACCTACATCGAATATGCCTCTTTAGGGCAACAGACCCAACGAGAACACCACAGTGGTTATGGTGTATGGCGGCGGTGGTGGTGAGAGGTGACGATGGAGGGTAGTAATGCCGATGCGAGTATGATCGAAAACCTGTACCAGGTTGGACACACACACACCTTAGGTTATATGGTGTACATATATATAGTTACACTGTCACTAAACGTGGGAGAGAGAGGATGGCAAATGTGTAGTTAGAGAAATACACAGAGCTAATCCTAAGGTCTCGTCTCTTCCGGCACCTACCCTCATCACCTCCGCTAACGACAGAAGAGAGTGACAAAAAAGTGTTCGTTAAATTAATTAATACTGTGGGTATGATGTATGGATATCCATCCCGCTGGTACCGGTTTCCTTCGGGAGAACAGAAAGAAAAGAAACACAAAACTTCGCGTAGCCTTGTTTGACAAAAAGAGCAATGAGAAATGAAACTTACCTGAGTGAGTTTTGAATACCATATCGATGAGAAGAACCTGTTCCGAGGGTTGCAATTGATATTTCCTGGCATGCTATTTCAAACTTGTCATTGGTGATCTACCTGCCCACCCAACCTTACCTGCTTAACAGTAGGTAGCAATGGATTATGTGCGTGCGAGACCGATTGATGTACGTAACATTACGTACCTACATACATAACCTATATATAAAGATGGGCATTTGCGATGTGTCCATGTGTATTCTGTATGTGTGTATATACGTAAGTACCCAAGATGTAGGTACGGGTTACATGTAATGATTGATTTAGATGGATTGATGTATGTATATTCATATGTACCTAACTTGTATATGATAAATCAACTCCCAACTAGTCACCTCAACTACTTACTAGGTACTGCAACCTCTCGTTAGTTTTAGCAATATGTAGAGTTAGTAAAGTTTCGACGGACCGAAGCGAGCGAGCGATAAAAAATAGTATGACCGAAACGAAGAACCCAAAAAAAAAGATGGGATTCCATTTTCCCCCCATCCCCCATGGACCGATTTTCGTTTCCGCTTTCCCCTCTCCCCCCTCCCCCCAGGATATCCCACTTTAAGTTAGTTACCCGTTGCTACATAAGTCCGTCCCACTGAATGTAATGTGGGAAAACAAAAAAGAAGGTTTCGTAGAAAGGGATGGATGTTGATGTTCATAATTAGCATTGACATGGGAAGAGAAGAAAAAGAAAAGAGAATAAGCAAAGAAAACAATATCCTAGCTAAAAGCTAACCTATCGTAGATGAGAACTCGACATAGACCCTGCTTGCATTTTACCTAGCAACAATAACAACAATAACATGACCTGTGCTCTACATAAACAGATATCTGCGGGTATTTCACAGGTTACCTAAGTAAATTAGGTGTAGATATTACTCATCCCCACGACCGAGTAGACTAGGTAAGAGATCTCATCCTCGGCGGCGAAGAACGGAGTCACAAATAAAAAAAAGAACTAAAGCCTCCCCGACATATCCGGATAGTCTATCCGTTACAAGCTCTCACACACACTCTCTCTTTTTACCCCTCCTCTTCTCTCTCCACCGGACATAACCTCCATGGTCACAACACCTGAGGTCGTAATTCCAGCTCGCCACTGACGCCGCTCAGCTGGGCTGGAACCGGGCTGAGCTGGGCTATCAATAGCGGGAAAGCTGAGCAGAGCTTATTACAGATATCCTTCGGACAACGCGGAGGATGAGCTGGGGTTCAATTTTTGTTTGTTACATGTTACCTACTTACGCCTTTCATTCATTACAGTTGCTTGCCTCATACATATACAATACATAGGTTATATATGTTCCTTGGTAACTTATTTATTTGGCCTCCGTTAGTTTTGGTTTATTGTGTGTTACTACGGGCTAACGCAAACCAGTTATATCCATGGATGGCCCGCCAATGTGGGAAAACCCATATGTTACACAGGTGCGTATGGATCCATGGGGGGGGGGGGGGGGGTGGTGTTGGGGGGGGGGGGGGGCCGCGGGAAGGGAAGTATAAACAAATAAAAAACAGCAAAGAGAGGGAGGTGTGTGGGGAAGCGGT
>MU394131.1:155377-181288 GCA_022578605.1 Camillea tinctor
CCCCCCCCCCCCCCCCCCCCCCCCCCCCCCCCCCCCCCCCCCCCCCCCCCCCGTTATGTTAGGGGACCTCCAAGGCCGCGGTTATGTAAATAGAAACAGCTACTAATCAGCCACGAGTTGGTTGTATGGTGGCAAGCAGTTAGGTTAGGTAGATAATCTGGTGATAATGGTGATAGTATCACTTCGTGCATTATTGGTATTTGTTTTCTCACCATCCCCAATTTTATGTTGTCTTTTCTCCCCCCTCCAGTCCCGTATAAAACCGTTGCTAATCTATTTATTACATATATATCTTTTTCTGTCGCCAAGCACGAAAACATGGCTTGCTCGCCATTACCCACCTGGAAGGTAAGAGCTTATGCGTGTGGCGCGTGTTCGTACACACATGTGTATGTTGGACGTACACATCCCATCCATTATACACACACGCACACACACATACGTACGTACGTATGGTTGAGCTTAGGTACGGGCCGATACAGTATGGGATGGAGTCTTTCGCTTGACTCGGGAGGGTAATAAAAAAAAAAGAGAGAAACAAAGAAAAAAGTTGTCGTGTTCACACATACATTTCGTCTCAGCTGATCGCCTATCTTTTTTTTTGTTTCTTCCTGTAGGTACATACTATATACTCACACACACAGGATGTGTGTCTGTGTGTTCCCCGGTACCGTACCTACATGGAATAACCGGCAAATGCAAGGAGCAATTGGGCAGGAACTGCGAAAAAGAACGAATGTGATGTAAGAGGACGGGGAAGATCAATGAGTTGTGTGAGAAAGACAGAGAGAGAGAATGTATGTGTGTGTGGATATGTGGGAGAGAAACCGATGACATGAGCCAACATCAATCCTACAAACTGCTAGGTTTATTGCTTCATCTTTTTCTTCCTTTGCTTCTTTTCTTGCTTTCTATTCCCCTTCTCTTGCATGGTTTCGTGTTGGTACCTTACCTGAACCCTGCCATTAATGACGTTGTGCTATAGCGAAAAAAATAGTTTGACCAACCGAAGCGGCAAGCAGCATCAGAAACCGAGATGTTGCGCACTGGACAACGGTTCCGGTTCATGATGGTGGTGCGATTACTAAAGAGGGATCTCGTGCGTAGGACTTATACGTGTTTCCCTTGAATGGCCCCGTGTTCGTTTCTTTTCTTTGGGTTTTGCTTTCTTCTCCTTCTTTCTATTTTCGCTTCTTCACCCATCCCATTCCACTTTGAATGGGTATGATCTAACAGTCGATATTGGACGACCGTATCGCAAGTGGTGTGATGCAGATGGGGAATTCGGGAAGGTGACTGGAGCAGAGAACCGGTATTGATGTGGCATTTTCCCTTTGTTTCTGCACCGACTTCGACCTGCGCTACTGTATGTCAGGTAGTAGGCAGAGGCAAGGCAGGTCGGCGGGGTCCAGAGGTAGATCATTCATTCATGACAACTCCCAAGCCCGCCTGGCCGCCCAGTCTTTCTGCCTTTTCCCTCAACTAGAATTGGCTCGGTTCCTGTGTTCCTGTGTTCCTGTGCCTGTCCCCTGTCCCCAGCATGTCCAGATCAAATCGATCGGGCTGCACAGCAAATAGCTGCCGTCTCGTTGGTCTGCTTGCCTGCCTGCCCTGCCTGTAATGCATAGGTACCTTACATAGGTACATCATACGGCCTACACTGTGGAAGTTCGAAGGATTCTCCCATTCGGCCTATCGGCTTCGCCCTCTTAAGTCAGCTGTTCCTTTTACCAATCGGCGTCCTAATCCAGACGGACTGACATACTGGGCACACACACACACACACACATACACACACACTCGAAAAAAATAGAGACTCTGGTGACTTGTTCAAACTTCACACAAAGAAGTAAGGCCAACGGCCGATCTTCATGTGCACATCTGAGTTGTCGAAGAAGAAAAAAGAACTGAAACAGAGACTCAACTGAGGTTGCCATGCTCCTGGCTTATAGATCGTGATGCTATGAGACAAGAAGGTGGGTCGGATAATAAGTCAATGATTAAGGTACTGAAGGTAAGTGTACACAAGCTGACAAGTCTACAACTAGGCTAGTACTAGGAGTATCAGCTTCCAACTTGCTTGATATGTAGGGTTTTATTACTTCTTTCCCCCTAAAACTTATCAATAATAAGACCTGTACCTAGTAGTAGGCAATTTCTACGCTTGTCTCTCCTAAGCGTGCGCGACCCCATGCCTTTCTCCTGAAGGGGAGCTGGTTCATAGTAAGCAAACAAACCAACTAACGAATTAACTAGGTAGCTAACATACCGACCTAGCAGCCCAGGTACCTGTCTGCTAGCCTGAGTTAGGTATATAGTGTAAGCTGGGGAAGAAATCGAGAGACAATGCCATTATAAACCAGAAGATCTACCACGTCATTCTGTATATTAGTCGTATGCGTTGATCCCCCCTCCTCTCCTACTTACCATCCTATCTGCTACTATACTCGGGAAGGGGACTCCGCGGGAGAGAGAGGCAGAGACATAAAACGCGGAACCAACTCGAAAGAGTGAATCTCTCTCTTTTTTTTGTCGCAGAAATGGAAACTATTTAATTTAATGTAATATCCGGCACATAGCAAATCTGGAGAGAGAAAGCCGATGATGCAGGAATTGGCGATGAGATAATTATAAATGAATCGCCCTGTAAAGTGATCGTCCCAGGGGGGAAACTTCCGACTAGGAGAAGGGGGAAGGGGAGAAAGGGGGGCTGGGTTGAATTCTCTCTCTGTTCCCCTTACCCAGATCAGGATCGCGGGGTTACTTGTGTGCCCATCGACAATGAGTTGTAGGTTTATATTAGTGTACATTGGGGATTCACTACAATTCCGATGCCCTTAGATGAAGATGCGAGAACACATACATTTACACACAATGCTAATTAGGTTGGGTGCTTTGTTACTCTACACATGGAATTTCTCAATTGCATATTCATCTGATTGATTTGTTTTTTTCTGAGAAAACCGGTGATGTACAAGAAGGCTCAGAGAACGTTGATGTTGCGCTCAAGCAACATCCATTAAGACTAGAATGATGTTTGTCAACATCCTGGTTGTGTTTTTTTTCTTTTTCTTCTCTTATCGTCACCCAAGCAGAGATAGGCGTTGGAGGGGGAGGAATGCCCAAGCTTCATCAGAAAGATGATGGATGCACACTCCCCCACCTCTCAGCAATTAAATATACCGCCAAATACTACCACTAGATGGAATAGGGTATGGTTCCAGAGAGACCCCCAAGAAACCGGTCAATTTGCTTCCCCCTTCACACGAATTCCCCATCTGGCCGTAGACTACTGGGTCTTGAACAGCAGAATGGCGCAGTGTCCCAGATAGAAGTATATGAAGTGTTTCGTCTCTGCGCTGGGTTAGTATGATTCGGCGAAAACATACGGCCACAGGCTCGATAGGCTCGATGGGTATGGGAGAGAGGAGAGAAGGAGGAGACCGGGGAAGGGGTGCGTACCGTGGGTGACGAAGCTGCCGAAGTTTCTTCCAACAATGCAATGCCAAGTAGGTCCCTTTCGCTCATCGAACTAATAATCGCCATCAGCATCATGCCCCCGTCTTCTCATAGGTCCGACCAAGGCTGGTTTCAGGTTTGGATTGTTTGCCTACCGTCCGCTTGATGTGTTGCGCAATGTCCTTCTCGATGGTGTACTTGCCCATGGCCTCCTGAGCTATTCGATATGGTTAAACCGTGCCAAGCCAATGGTATAAAGGGGAGGGGGGGTTGTTATTATGGTTGTTGTCCACATACCCACGTCGATAGCCTCCTGCTGCATGTCGTCGGTCTAGTATAAATAAATACACAATCAGCACAGCATCATACCAAGCCTATCGTCTATCTGGTGGTCCCGAACCATATCAGCAGACTTGATCTGAGCTGTAAGGCAAAAACGTGTTAGTGGTATTTGAAATATTCTGGCGGTCAGGTCGCATGATAGGCAAGGCAGAACGGACCTTCGAGCTTGTCGCGGCTCCCGGCGGGTGGGGATGATGTCTTCTCCTCCATCTTGTCGAGCTGGATGTGCTTCGTGGTACGGTAATCTGCACGGTAATCTGTGTCGGGTAGAAGGGTTAGAAGAGATAGAGAGTTTGTCGGCAAGGCTGTAGGTATAGTGAGAAGTGACACGGGTTTGACTTGGATGCGCTGCGATGAGATGGGATGAGAAGTACAGGGGATATGGGCATTTGGGGGGGTTTGGAGGGTTTGGGGGATTTGGGGGATTTGTGATGGTGGTGAGCAAACCTCAGGGAAATGCGACTATGGCTTTGGTGGAAGTTGAGTTGATGAACACAAAATAAAAAAGGGAGATTCGTGCCCAACGTCGCGTGTGTATTATTTTTTTGGTGATTTCAGATGAAAGAGAGAGAGGCGTCACAGCTTATCTGCTTTTATCGTGTACAATTGGTCGCTAGGAGACGGGGGTCCTAATTGCCTTGGGTCTAATTGCCTTTTGCTAGGTACTTAGGTACTTAACAATGCACAGACCATGCACAGACCATGAGGAGAGCAATGGCAAGTATGTACTCCGTAGGCAGATGGGTCTTTCACGTGTAGATAAGCTCGAGCTTGATTGATATCTAATTAATTTTTTTTATCTTTTTTTTTTTTGGTCCCCTCCTGCAGGTCCAATTCCATGTATGCAACATCTACATCTACATTGACATTTACATCTACACTTATACTACAGCTTTGCGCCCTGTAATAGTGTAAAACCAAATCATGCCTTGAGCAATTCTTAAAATACCTAATTCCATATTAACTCAACTGCTGCCACTTTTGGAAGATGGCTACAGAATCCTCCCGCATATTCGTCAAGGGGTTGCCGCCCACTATCAACGAGACAGACTTGCGCAAACACTTCGCGGCTAAAGGGGATATCACGGATGTGAAGTGTTTTCCGAGTCGGAGAATCGGATACGTGGGATATCAAACCCCCCAGGAGGCTGCCACCGCGGTCAAATACTTCAATCGCTCCTTTATACGCATGTCCAAAATCACCGTTGAGTTAGCTAGGCCGGTAGGTTATATGACATACTACGAAACCGAACCATTGCTTAAGGCACAAGCTTACTTAGCTATATCCAGATAGCAGATCCTTCTCTGTCTAAGACAAGACCAGCTAAGGATGCACCACTACCTACGAGAACACTAGGGATTCCTCCCGACCAATCCTCTAAGGCGGATGCAAATCTCGATAATGCCAAAAAGCGAAAGCGAGAAGCTCTCGATGAGTCCGACCCGAGGCTGAAAGAGTTCCTTGATGTCATGCAGCCCTCCAAGAGTTCAGCCAACCATATGGAGATGGGGGCTGTCGAGGAGCCTGCTCCTAAATTTATAGCGGTTGCTGCTGGTAAGGACGAGTCCGATGACGAATACGAATCCTTACCGGCACGAAGTAAAAAGCTACCGGCTCGGGAGAGTCACAGGATAATAGAACCTACCGCGGACGTGGTGAAGGTGCCGCCCAAGGAGAAGAATATCGCTGCCAGTGAAGAAAGTGGAGAAGAACAGCTAGAACCAGACAAAGACGGAGCTGGAGAATCCACGGTGCCGGGAAGAGCTGATATGGACGATGACAATTGGTTACGGCAACGGACGAACCGTCTGCTTGACTTGGTAGACGATGATGAAATCATGCCTACGTCTGCAGCGGCGGAACGCTCACCATCCCGGTCGCCCAGTCCGGAAGCTCCACCGCAGCAAGATTCTGCAGAAGCAGGCGGCGATGTCGAAACTGAGACTCCACCTTCAGGCGGTGATAGGGCTAGGGTGGGGTCGCAAGAAGGCGTCGCTGAAGAAATCCGCCGAACTTCGCGTCTCTTTGTCCGAAATTTGCCTTACTCGGCGACCGAGGATGATCTCAGATCGCATTTTGCGCAGTTTGGCGAACTCGAAGAGGTAAGATAAATCTTGTATTACTTTGGTGTCTTTGACCCTTTTCTATGATGAACCCCAGATAGGGACAGCTTATACCATTGGTACTTGATGAGATCCCTGGGCAAGTATTTTAGTAGATGCTTCTTGTTCTGAGAAAATTATTATCCCTTGGCTAGACTCCCGAGTTTTGTTACATATAGCGTCATTCATTGCCACTAAAATCGCTACAGGTACATGTGCCGACGGATGCGGCCAAAAAGAACCGTGGAATTTGCTTTGTTTGGTATACACAACCAGACGATGCGATTAGCGCATTCCTGCAGTCGGATCGCTCCTCGTTTCACGGCAGGATATTGCACGTCTTACCGGCATCAGCAAAACGGGACCATGAACTAGATGAATTCGCACTGTCAAAATTGCCGTTGAAGAAGCAGAACCTTATTAGAAAGAGAAACAAGGCTGCGGAGTCTCGCTTCAATTGGAATGCCTTGTTTATGAGTCAGGACGCCGTCAACGATTCGTTTGCTCAGCGTTTGGGAATCACCAAGGCAGAGCTCCTTGACCCAACTAGTAGTGATGCTGCTGTGAAGCAAGCGATCGCCGAGACCTCCACCATCCAGGATACCAAGGCGTATTTTGCTGCAAACGGAATCAACCTCGAAGCCTTCAAGTCGGCCGAAAGAGGCGACGATGCCATTCTAGTCAAGAATTTTGCTTTTGGCACCAAGGTAGAGGAGATTAGGAGCCTATTTGAGGAACATGGACAAGTTTTAAAAGTGCTCATGCCCCCCACAGGAACAATAGCTATTGTTCAATTTGCCAAGGCGTCTGATGCTAAGGCGGCCTTTGCGAAACTAGCATACCGGCGCTTCAAAGATTCTATACTATTTCTCGAGAAGGCGCCCAAGAACTTAATGGCCAGTCAACCAGTTGCCAAAAATGAGGAACCTAGTGGTATACAGAAATTATCTACCTCAGAACTCCTCGAGCGGGAGGACGAGGAACCAGCCGAGGCAAGTAGCTCTCTCTTCGTAAAGAACCTCCATTGGGATACGGATACAGCCGAACTCGCTGCGGCTTTCCAACACCTGGAGGGGTTTAGGTCAGCAACCGTAAAGACGAAAAAAGATCCGAGCAAGCCGGGCCAGGTTCTATCCCTAGGATTCGGCTTCGTTGCATTCTCCAATAAGGAATCCGCATTGGCTGCTGTCAAAGTCATGGATGGGCATGTTCTACGAGCACACAAGCTTCAAGTGAGAGCATCTCACCGTGGCCACGACGCCGCCGAAGAGCGCAGACAACTAGATGATGCAAAGAAGGTAGCTGGGCAAGCGAGGACGCGGATCATTATAAAGAATCTGCCTTTCCAAGTCACAAAGAAGGAGATAAGGACACTTTTGAGCTCATATGGACAGCTCAAGTCGGTTAGAATACCGAAGAAGTTCCACTCGACGAGTAGAGGTTTCGCTTTCGCGGACTTCGTCTCGCCGAAGCAGGCCGAGTCGGCTCTCCTGGCCCTCCAGGACACTCACTTGTTAGGGAGAAAGCTTATACTCCAGTATGCAGAGGCCGATGCGATCGATCCGGAAGAGGAGATCGCTCGGATGCAGAAGAAGGTAGGCGGCCAAACCAGCAAGGTAGCCCTGCAGCAACTCATCGCAGGGGCAAGTCGCAAAAAGGTTACACTAGCAGGCAATGAGGGCGAAGGAGAACTCTGAGGGGCAATTGTTGTCTATAGTTCTTTTCCATGCCTAATTATGTCACGGCAGGGGGATAGGGCGTGGCCCACGTTGAAGGTAGGGAACATGGTTTATTGGGAGGATTGGAGCATCCCTAGTCAGGAGGCTCAACCGTTTTCATTCAATTGGAGCCACTTTCCCTAACCCAAGGGCGTGGTTCTCCGCAGTGCTTGCAGGATACATCCCCCCTCTCTCGAGTGACTTTCGTTACCCCTCCTAGATGAATGTCTACAAGTCCTAGACCTAACGATCTGTAATGGGTACGTTAGTCCAAGTCACATTCCCGACGGCGCCCGCGAACTCTGCAGTTCCTGGTCCGCGATAATCGGGAAAACATCGACACAATGGCAAATTGAACATTCCGTAGTAAGTTGTTGTTTCTAGTTACTATCTTTATCCTAGTCTCCTTGCGTGCCAGTTGCACTTTGCTCGTTCAATTGCACTACTTTTTTTTTTTCCGTTTCGCACCTGTGCTCGATAGTGGCGTTTGTACTATCTGGGCCCTTTTTCTTCACGACCCCTTGATAACCCTTCCTAGTGGGGGTTCCCAGGGTTGTTGTAAGTGTTTGTTAGTAGACAATTATTATTACTAGTTTACATAGGACTAGGAACTCGAGTAACCGTAGTCAAGTAATCAAAGATCTTTATAAGATATGGGATCTTCTATCCTCATGCCAATGGCTCTGTCCAGGAAACTATCTCATGATATCTAATAGGCGTGTCCTTTGCCTTTGCCATTCCTTTCTACATATCTTAATCTGCTTCCCAGCGTTCTTGGGGCTCTTTTGAGGCATTCGTTAGAATTCTCGATTTCCTCGAAAAGCATTCTTATCGTCTCTTTTTCTTTTTGTTGCCTGACCTACAATGCATTTCTCACTACCGTCACAAAGATACTCCCCAACTTCCGACTATGGGTACGAATCACAACATGAGGTAATCCCAACAACAAGACAACCCCTTGGGGAATCAACTGGCAACGTACAAGCACATAGCCTAACTGCTTCGGCTTTGTGCTATCAGAACCAACTCTCACTATCACCACCTATCCACGCCATCCCAACTCCACCAATACTACCCACACAGGCCCTGACTTCAAGTTACGGGACCAGCCTGAGAGGCGGACGCTCTCTTCAACGAAATGTATCATTAACGGAATCACAAATGGGCTACTCACGGGGTAGCCAAAATCCCATCTACGCATACAAGCACTTTGCAGACTATCGGAACAAGGTAATGCAAAAGGAGCTGGAGAAGGAACAACCTATATGGCCACTTTGGTTGGAGGATGCCTTTCTTGATGGTGAGTAGTAGGATAGGTCTATGACTAGTAGGTTGCAAGGCGGCGGCTAACTCACGAAGCTCTTCTCCTGATCCCCCAAATGGGACGCAAAAAGTTCAGTTCAAAGACAATTCTGTACGGCCGGAATATGCTTATTACAGAATATCTCTGGATATATCACTGGCTGCTCCATCCTCCCCGTGAGGGAGAACGCATCCCGGATAGAAAGCAAAGAGACAAAGGCCCTAACCGGGAAGCTCATCCTATGTATAGGACGAGAAAGCAAGTTTCCAGCCATATACAGGTGCTTAAGGGATTCTTCCAGACTCTAGTCACATGTAAGAAACAACGACGACTTTACTACTGCCAACTCAGACGTAACTAACAAGTCATCTCAGTTCACTTCATATTCCCAAGCAAGAAGGATACTAAGGAGGAAGATAAGAAGCTCATAAAGGAGGAGGAAGACACAGAGTCCTTCAAGAACAACCGTGTTCTCATTTCTATCGCCGACGGCCGCCTTCCCGATGAGCGACCGAACTACGAGTATTTCGCACGGCTTTTGAGCGCCGACAACGACGTTTTCTTAAGGCCTAAGCAGTGCTGGATATTCGTATCTTCTTCCAAGGTGAGTCTTCGGGAGAAGCACGTCACTACGGAGGAGGGGACCACAAAGAAGCAAGTCACAGGGTACACTGCCGACCGACGCTGCCTCGAAGAAGCGGACTACCCTCACCTCAAACTCAACGACAGCAAAGATTACAAAGATCTCCCTCGTACGGGTGAGCGTCCAACTGTTCTCCTGCACGAGTACACACGCTCCCTGTCTCAGAAAGAATCATCGTCCGTCAAGGATATCTCTAACAAATGGGATGTTCGTTTCCCCGACCTTAAGGAGAAGCTAGTTGCTGCTCTTGATGACACTAGACCCTCAGATGAGCACACCTCACGATGTGTGGTTGGGCCATGTGACACATTCCATTTTGAGGTTGTCTTGGACCTGCACTCCACTTCGATGTTCCCCGATGGCACAGAGCTGAACGGGATGGTCGAACTGTCGATCAACCGCCCTGATCTGCACAACCACAGCTGGCGGTCGATCACATCTGTCGTCAAGCCAGAGGAGCTGTACATGTCTGAGCAGGAACCCGAGTTCTGGGAACGCCCCAACCCAGTCGAGGTAGCTGTGTCTCACCGCGTGGGATGCAACGGCGTCGGCCCGTGCGATTGTGCGGGCCGTGGCAGCCGTGATACCATCTGCGTTCCGTTCCCGGCACACAGCTGGGCCAGCACCTTCATCAAGCTGGCACCTTACGTTACTGCTGAGCGGGAGAGGGTAGCCCGGGAACGTGCTGCACGGGAATCCGGGTCTCTGCGCGGCAGTCGTGCCGAGCGCGACGCCGCTCGCGTCAAGAAGGAAAACGACGACAGCTCGTCGCCGCACCACAGCAAGAAGCCCACCCCCAAGGAGCTCCTCTCGCAGGTGGCCATGTACCAGGAGGTGTGGTCGGCGCCCAACGACGGGATCCCCACCACCGAGGGCTCCTCGAAGCGATGGACGCGGCGGGCCGTGATACTATGGACCTTCGAGCCGGTGCGCGAGCACACCGACGACAAGGGCAAGACGGTGACGGTGCCGCCGGGCACCAACTGGCGCTTCCTCACCAAGTTCGACCCCACCTCGCAGTACCACCAGCAGCACGCGTACTTGTCCGGCGCGCCCACCGTGATCCCCCGCGACAGCGTCATGTCGCCCAACCCGGGCTACGCGCACCACCTCGACGCGGCCATGCACGAGAACTTCAGCGCCGCCTACGACGCCCCGCTGCCCACGCCCACCGGCCCGCCGCCGCCCTTCATGGGCCCCGGCACCCTGCCGAGCCAGATGCCCCCCGCCCCGCCACAGCAGGCCGACCTCAACGTCCTCATCGACGGGTACCACCCCAACGGCCTCGCCACGCCGCCCCCCACCGCGGCCCTGCACGCGAGCTACCCGCACAGCTTCGACGACGGCGACGCGCTGCACCCGCATAACCCGCACCTGGGGCTCATGCCCGACGGCCCCAGCGCCGCCCCCGAGCCTGCCTTCCTCCCCGTGTCCGCGCCCTACGAGGACCCCGCCACCGGCTTCCGCGGCTGGGGCTGGCTCGACGAGAGCGGTCTCCCGCCCACCACCACCGCCGCCAGCGGCTGTGTGCCTGTCCCTGCTACCACGGCCCCGGGCTACGTGCCCCACTGGACAACGGACCACGCCTGGGTGCCGCCGTACGATCCGCGCGGGAGCATAAGCGCCGCGTCGAGCGGCGGGTGGACCGACGACGCGGACCCGTCGTCGCTGTCCCTGGCCTCGTCGTCTTCGTCCCAGGGCTGGACCGCCACCACCGCGACGTCCTGGGGCGGCGAGCCCGGCGAGTACATGGTTGCGCCGATGGGGCGCAAGCGCTCGCGCGACGAGAGCTTGGGGGACGGGGACGAGGACGGGTACGCCGTGCGGAAGATGGTCAGGAGGAGCGTGAGCGCGGGGATGCGGGGGGAGGAGGGCGTGGTGTACTTGTAGGGAGCTGGATGGATGCGTGGAAGAGACTCCCGCTCTCTGTCTCTCCTTTTTTTCTTTGCCTTTATGTATCGGGGGTTAGCATTGGGGGTAGGAGTATATGGGGCTTACTTTCTTTCTCTCTCTTTTCTTTCTTTTTATGGGTTTGGGAGGGTTTTGGTTTGGGGTTTTGGATAGGGGAGGCGGGCATAGGGAAGAGGGGGTTTTGAGGCGTTTGCTCTAATTCATTTGAGGTTTTATAGGGGACGAACAGGTGAAGGAGTTTCTCCTTCTGTACGATCACGATGTGTACTCGTCACGGTCTTTTCTTTTCCCATTTCACGGTTCCTATCACCTTGGGATGGATGGCTGGATGGATGGTGGCATATTTTCCTACTTGGAGTCACAGGATCTTTTATCTTTTCTATTATCTATCATCATCAAAAAGGGGAAAGTGTAGGAAAGGTGAGGTTGGGCAACCCGGGCTCAGGGCATATTTCTTTCGAACATTTCTCTTCTCTCTATCTCTATCCTTCCTTCATTCGTTAGGGGGAGTTTTGCATATTGTATTATTTCATATTTTTTTTACTCTCAGGAGAGGATTTCTATACCATCTATCTACGGTTTCTCTCGGGTTTTTTTTCTGGGGATAATCTGTTGGATATGTACTCTTAGCTTGCATCTTTCTTTCTTTACACTCTCTAATATCACACAACGTTCCTGATATCAACTTGACCATCTTACTTTGTTGACCATATACAAGTACCTGGTAAACCACCGAATCTTGAGAATTTTTTACATAACCTTTCCCTTTGACCTGTCATTAGCCAACGTACAAAAAGGTCCACTTACACCGAGATAGCACTTAAGATCAATACCTCACTGGACTTGACGCATGAGAGGCCATAGTCTCTCTGGGTCAGAGGACTCATGACCTGAGGCCGGGCGTCACGCCGATTCTGCGGCTAGCCTGGTGAATATCGATTTCAAGCAATATTATAAACACCTCATATGGGGCCGCCCTGCACGGTTCCGTAGAGCACATCCGCTATGCAGAAACTCACATGTTTGCACTGTAGAAGTAGACATGGGATCCGCGTCGAGAGTGCATCCTCATGAGATCCACAACGTTGAAGAGCATTGTTCCCAGCAGATACATGTCGCGTGGGAAGGACTGTAATTAAAGAACTCCGCTACTGACTGTAGAACTCACGATAAGATGTGCGTGATAATGCGAAGAGACATCAGAATGCCCCATCTGTACGACAGTGATATAGTACAAGTCACATCATATTCGCATTGTTCTTTTCCCTTGCGTAGGCTTTTCTCCTCCTCCTCCCCCATTTTACTTGGGTCAATATCATGAGTCAATATTATCAAAAGTCTAGGTTGAGTCTAGAGTCTCACGATAGACCAGAGCAAAAAAAAACCTAAAGAAAACTTGAGATGATCGACGAAACGATACCCCCAAACACATGGGGAAATTACTAAACATGATAGGGCTTTTGAAAAACAAAACGAGAAAATAGCCTTAGTAGTGGGGGAGTCTGCCCACAACTTACTAACATAGGCAACTGTGTCCGTGTTCTTGACGCCGACCAATTCGGTAGGCGAAACACGCCCGGCTGTAGACCATGAGAGGTTTTCTATTTTCTCGCAGATGAGATGTCTTGACCAGGGGAATGGGGGTTGATTACGCGCGTATGGTCTAGAATTTTCCCACCGCTAATGAGTCTCTCTACAATACGGGGGCGAGTCAGCCATTTTGTATGTACGTTGGAGAGGCATTCTGACTAGGGGAATATAGCCGAGACAGATAATCGTGCCGGATAGCTAGAAAAGACACAAAGCATTGGGTATCATTCTCGTCGGACGATTGGCGACAGGGTCCGGAGCGCTCGTAGGTGAATTGTGAAACTTCAAACGTCTGGACGCCAAGAAGGCCATGAATTAGCGCACGCTGGATTCCAAATCCAAGATCAACTCATTCCTAGCCAAATTGTTATTTTTTTTTTCCTTTGAGGAGTCATTTAATTCGAGGTATAATGAAAATTCGCTCAGTCAATGTGCACTTGCGTTACAACAGTGACATCGCCGTCGTTGGTGACGATGGGGTCGGGAACCCCAACCCCTACCTTGACGTGTATATAAAACCGCCCCAAGGGGACGGATAGTAATAATTAAAAAGTGAAAGTGCTTGCAGTGGCTGACCTGGTGGGTAGGTAATATAAAAATTCAGACGAGACCCCATGTGACCTTCGTAATATGAGATACTCGACAAGAGTTGTGAGTTTGCTCTTAGACAGCCTTGATCCCAGTGGTTTTTCTTCTCATACAAGAGTAGACAGGAATAAGAGAGAATCTTATCAGCCAACCCTAGTCTAATTGAGGAAGCCGGGGGGTCACTTGTATTTGTTTTGGAGCATAGGTAGATAGTGAACGATGAGTAATAAAAAGCCCGAAGCTGGGGTAGATGTTAAGATTGTGGTGTACTGCCAAACTGCGTAGCGGCGCTTATAGCGACGATCGCATGAGTATCAAAGCGCTCGGGCCGGGGCGATGGGAGAGTTTGGGAGATTACCGCGAGCAGTACGGGACCGAAATAGCAAGCAACTCGTCGGGTAATACACGTGCTTGACATTATTAAAAAGAGAAAAAAAGAAAGAGAGGAAAGGAATAGTGCCAAGACGGCGGCAAAAGCAGCCAACCACATCGTTGGTGTTGGATAGAGAAAACAAGATTTGGTGCAACCTGAAGCCATCGTGAACAGAGGGGCGGAGAAAAGCCGGAAGGGATTCAAGGGGGAGAACTACTGTACCGAACATAAGATGGTAATAAGCTGTTGTCCAACAGAGGTTTTCGTAAAGATGAGATTTGAAAAATGATGAACAGGGGGAAACGGGCCTCGAGATGTGGTGAGAGACGCTGCATTAGGCGCTGCAATTAAATGAAATGATACCTCGGACAGCCTTTTAACGCGATATCGTGGACTTGTAGTTGTTACGGACTAGGATATGCCACCAGATTCGAGTGGTGGAGGTGCAACCATTTACTGGCACACCAGTGGGTAATTGTGGGGAGACTTGCATGTGGTGCTGCCTTTTACTGTTACAGATTGGTCCATCTTTAGATCTGGGAGCAGAAATGGGAAGATACTAACCTAGGGAAAGTTCACGTTCCCCCCATCTCCATTTTCCCCATCATCCCAAGTTACTTGACCTTTTTATTTTCTTTTAAACTTTTTCCCTTTTTACTACGAGGTTATGTATACGTACCCTGGTGCAAATCCTCACAACCAAACAACTTAGCTCTTAGGTACAATACAACGTAAAACTAAGTAAGTAACCAACTACCTAAGCTACCTCCCTCCTTGCATACTATTTCCTTTTCTTCACTTTTTTTTTAAAAAAAAAATAATAATTAATAAACACTAAAAGGCATTGTGTACTTATTGAGATCAGTTAACTTAACGTAGATACAGAAGAGTAAGATACCTAATAGCGCTTATAGATCCTCCGTAATCTATTCTACATGTATCTTGCATACTGGTGGTGAATATACTTATGTTAGGTACATGAGCTAGTGGTGGTGGTGGTGGGTGGTACCGCATAATGCCCTATGCATGTACAGTAGAAACCGTTTGAAGTATATGTACTGCTACCCGAACCCACTAGACCCGCGCGATAGGTGTATGTATACTTTAAAATACCTTCCCCTGCACGGGGCGCATAAATCCCAGCCGCATGGCTCCACCTTTACAACTGAATTGTTCTTGTCATCGGCTGGAGCTGGAATGGGTCGTCTAGCAAGTTGAACAACTCTCCAACCCCTACCAAGTTCACAAACAACCTCCATTAAACTAGTCCAACGACTGGCGTACATGAACCGCCTTGTCAAACGATCCAGTCATGGTCCATGACCATGCTCGAATCTTATCGACCTGTCGTGCATACTGTTGTAGTATTCCGTAAGTCCCACACACCAGAACTTCTGACCACGACCACCACCAAGACCGCGGATAAGCTCGTAGCTGAACCAGATCCTGTCTATCTGTTTTACCTACCCGGTGTCGTACGTATTTTGTCCTCTAGCTTAAGGTCAAGGCCAGGAAAAAAAAAGGTCATTGTTCCAGGTGAAGGCATGTTTTCTCTTTTCTTTGTTCAGCTGAAGTGATTTGAGTAAAGCCCTACCGAGAGAATAAAACTCACTCCGCCCATTCACCTTGATTCCAAAAGTAGCAAACATCACATCGGGAAAACAAGTCAGAGTCTAGTCACAATCAACCCTTATCAGTATCAGAACAGAAAGGAACAGGACCGAGTAATCTAGAGCAGAGCAGATGAAATCAGATGAGGTACTTGCTTCTTGAGCTGCTTCTTCTCTCAACCCAACCTTCTACAACTCCGCAACTCTTACAACTCTCGCAGCTCCCGAATTGTCACTGGAATTCTTCACCACCCACCCACCCACCTGAATATCGACTTTGTCTCTCCCAAGGAAAAACTCAGACAAGCCTCGCCTCGCCTCGTCTTTGACTATTGTTCAGCAGCTCGTCATTGTTCTCAACCAGAGGGTCATTGTTCGCAACTGTTCGCCATGCGAGTCTAGGCCACAATAAAGAATTCATTTCCTCTTATTTCTATTCTAAAAGTCAGCCAGCCTGACTGTGGCACGCCGTGCGTCCTCTTTTCCCTCCCCGACCTATTTTCTCTTCATCGCGCACAATTTTCTACAAATTGAGCATTTCTATTCGAGCGCAAGTCGCATATTTTTATTTTCTTTTTCTGTTTACACTTTTCTCTGCTATATTATTTTCTTGTTTTTAACCAGATCAAGAATAACAACACTACGAAGTCCAAAAAAAAAAATCAACAGCAACCAGCAAACTTCCCTACTGCCTCTCAGTAAGGAATACTCCATTTCCAACTTATCTGCACCTTCCTCTCCCTTGTGTCTCGCTGTGCGAGACCCAAACCCCAATATTCTACTCGGTCACCAACTATATCATTTCCTAAAATGCTCACGAAGGGCTCCGCCTACGGCCTTGCCCTATTGGCTGCTTCTCAAGCAGTCCACGCTCATTCCTGGGTTGAGGCTCTCTACCGCATCGATTCTACCGGCGGCTTCACGGGAGATGCAGGATATCCTATCGGTTATCTCCCCCGCGGGGGTGGTGTGAGCGACGATGCACACCAGAACAAGATCCTGGACACCAAATCCAACCCGGCGATCTGCAAGCCCAAGTCATCGAGCAACTACCAAACTTACCCTCGCCTAAACGCAGCTGCTGGAGATTATGCCGCCATGCAATATCAAGAGAACGGACATGTCACGCAGCCTGAACTAACCCAGCGGCCCTATCGCGGAGGCAACGTCTATGTCTACGGCACCCTCCAGCACCAAGACTCGGATGGCATCAACGATGTTCTTAATTCTTGGACTGTTGACGGAACTGGTGGAAACGGCAAGGGCAAAATGCTTGCGAGCCACTACTTCGACGATGGACAGTGCTACCAGCAAGTTGCTAACAACCCCATCAACAGCGAGCGCACAGCCAAATACGGCCTGCCTGAGCTTTGGTGTCAAACTGACTTCCAGCTTCCCGAGGACCTCCCGTCTGAAGGAACTTACACTGTCATGTGGGTTTGGGACTGGCCTCTCATCGTTTCCGACACTCAGAATGTCACCGAGATCTACACCTCTTGTGCCGAGATTCAGCTTGGCGGCGCTAAAGATTCCACCCAGAAGATCAAGTTCGCCTCGAGCAACAAAGTTCAGAGCGCAGGTATCTCGTCCCAGCTCGCTGATCTCATCGAGGCTACCGCCCTGGGCATCGGAACCAGCAGCCCACCTGCCCCAACTGGCCTGAAGACGGGCGATGCGACCCCTACGACGGCCTCGGCGCCTGCGGAAAGCACGGCGCCTAAGAAGAGCAAGGGTGGGATGCAAACCGTTACGGTTACAGCTGCACCTGAGACCGTCACCCAGATTACCACCGTGACGCTTGGTGCCGGTGAGGCGAACGCACAGCCGTCGGCCACGACCACACGAGCCCCGAACCGGACGGAGAGCTACGCCGAAAAATCTGCTCCGACCTCCCTCGTCCCTGTCACCCAGATTGACCACTTCATGATGGCACGAGCTCGTGTGACGGGTCAAGCACGGCGGGAGGCGACGCACCAGCGTCGTTAAGGGGTGTTGGTCTGTGGCATCTACACCTAAAATCCGCGAACCGTTTCGAAGGGCTCCGAATCATTTCTTTGCCCCTCATCTGGAGTTTTATCTCCCATGTTCTTTGCACATATTGACTTTTTCTGCTTTCTTTTATTTCCTCTGTTTTATTCCTCTATCTCTCGGTCTCGTTTGTATTTTTCCCCGGTGTAGCTACACTCAGGAAACAAAATGTTGGGGGGTGGAAATGTTCACGTACATATTCAGTGAGAAAAATACCCTATACAACGCATGCAGACATACTATGAAGGGAAAAGAGGAAAATGGGAAAGGCGATAACGGAAAGACTACGAATACGCATCGCTGCTTCGGCCAAAAAGGGTTTCTTTTATTTTCCTTTCTTCTCTTGTCTGCATTAGAACAGGGCTGCGATAGAGCAATGCATTACAACCGGCGTTCACTTTTACATATTTCCTTTTGTCTTTCTTCTTTCTATCTCTTCCCAGTATCCGGTCTTTCTTATTCATACGATTTTCTTTGAATATTGTGTTAAGGGTACAGGACAACAGGATACTGGAGGGGAAGGAAAAGGAAACAGAAATACCCTCAACACCACAACTACCCCCAATCCAAAAATCTGGATTCGCGTTTTATTTTTCTCTTTTTTTCTTGCTTCTTGGCTTTGGCTTTGGCTAAAGCTTCCGTTCTCACGATGTATTATGTATATAGGAATAACGGCAACATCATTCAACGCATTTCAGGGGAAGGATGGGCAAAAAAGACATACGCGGAAGGGACCGCTTGTCTAGGGGAAATGAAACGAAACAACAAGAACATGTCGAGACGAAATCTTTTTTTACTCTTTGTTTTTTTTTTTTCGCTTCTCTCGCGTTGCTTTTGTTTCTACACACGCGCGCATTGTTTTTTCTGCCTTACCCTCGGAGGGCGGGCCTATCTGGTTATATGTCTCTCTCTCTATCTATCGATCTTTGAGGTAGGTAGGTATGGGCAGAAACCAAAAAGGAGCTTATTTATTTACATTTTTTAACACACGATGTCTTTTTTTTCTCTCTTTTCTTTTCTGGTTCAAGGTTGGGAGTTCGACGATATGATATGCATGCGATGCTCTTATGTATTTTACCAAAGGGGGAAACAACCCCCCTCATTTAGCGTGTTGCGATGGGTTTTGAAAATTAAACAGCGTGTGCATTTGAAATCTCTGGGATTTTATTATGTGATAATACGTAGCTTTAAAGCACCTGACTAATTGTTTATGGTTGCTACCAAATGGTGAATGTTTATTATTGTATTTGTGTATGGCATGTGTGTGATCAAGATATCGTAGTTGTATGTAAATACGTAGTACAGGAAGGCGCTCGTTGGTTTGATTGATTGGAGGCAAGAAGCAGTGGGGGAAAGTATCTCGGTACTTGCCCAAATCGGCGAGTACGACGCTCTCGGATCGTTTTTCATTGGTGCGTTTGTGCTCAGCCCCCCGGGTCTAGGTGGGGCTGGGGGTTTTGCGGGCTGAAGCTTAGGTACCCTACTACACGTGCTGAACTCACCTTCCTACCTACTCGATCCCACGAACTTGAGAATGGGTTTTGCTGGAAATGGTCGATAAAGGAAGATAAAGGATAACATGGTCGCTGCCTTTTTGCTTTGTAGGGGGTAAGTGGCGGCATAGGCGAATCGATGGTTGGGTACTTGTCTCGTTTCGTTTTGTCTTGTTCCTAGGGACAAAGCACATCTAGTTGATATTCATTTATATAAAGAACTAATATTGGTTTGAAGGTCTAGGCGTGTTGAAGGATATACATGTGTGTGTGTAGAGAGAGAGGGGGGGGGAGGGACAGAGAGTAGTATGGAAGCCCATAATAGGATAGAGAAAGAAGACGAAGGGTAGGTTTTGAGTCCAGGCCGTGGGCTAATGGAAGTAAGCTTGTCTGTTTAAAGTACTATAGACTAACACGGTGATAGGGCGGAACTAGGGACTTGAAGGCCACAGGTTACTTGAGGGACACTGGACGTACAATAAGCATAGGCATGAAAGAGTTTGTGAGCGCTCCCAGAGACCTTGCTCTCTAAATTCAGGATTATCTAGCGATTGTTTTTAGCCTCATATCACAGCTTCTTGCTCTCGTTTTCCCGAAGCTGTTGAGCACCTCAAACCTCCTCCTATGCCTGCCTGACTCATCTAATATAGATGCTAGAGTTTTACACAAGGGAGTGATAGGTAGGTACTCATTGTATTCACTCACCCTATTCGTCCTAGCTGGTATGTCGCTTCCAGATTGGCGGGAGGCTAGTGAGACAGTCATACTCATCACACTGATTACGCGGAAATGGAAACGAGAAATGACAAACTACAACTTACACTTAGGTTTGGTTGGTGGTAGGCCATTGTCAATGTTTGACATCATCTTCTAAGGTGTCTCCCGGCGATGGGCCGAGATAGCTAATTCCGTTCCCAGGGGAGAGGGGAACATTAGGGATTCGCATGAGTGATTACAGATATATTGGCGACATATATTCCATTTCCGATTTTATTTGACCACTACTGTTCCTAGATAAAACAGAATAACTTGACTTCGAGTGAGCCTTGTTCCAAGTTGTCTCAATATTAATAGCGAAAATATCTAGATTATTAGGCAATAGAACATTTCATCTAAAGGGTACGACTCTGGTGTTTGTCAAGTATGAATAATTCCATGCTTTTGCATGATACCCCATCCGTTAATTTTCTATGAAATCTATAGTAGGTTTGCTTCCATCTGCTTTCGTTTTACAGTCTGATATAGCACTGGAACACTCACATAGTGTAGCTCTTTAGAGATAGCCTGAAGATAAGTGCTCGTATATTGATAATCACCCTTCTTTTATTTCTCGGAACTGCCATGTCAAACTAGTTCTTAAAGTTGCTTGATAATGACTTCTCATTACCTGACGAACTTCAAGGGAGATGAAAGCTTCTAAATCGAAGTGGTTCGAGAGGCAGCCAACTTTACCTCGGTAGCTAAAACAAGGACACCAGTTGTTAGCCGACAAATATCATACATCCCACTTAGCCATCGATTGCGATGGAGTCGAGCGTACTGGGCCATCGTGAGTCTTGCACGACTCGTTGCATTCACCTTTGATTCACGGTTCCACCAGGCCGAGTCTTGGGGAACCGATGGC
Organism: Camillea tinctor; assembly: GCA_022578605.1. Taxonomy (NCBI): domain Eukaryota; kingdom Fungi; phylum Ascomycota; class Sordariomycetes; order Xylariales; family Graphostromataceae; genus Camillea; species Camillea tinctor. The sequence continues at coordinate 176,163 of MU394131.1, forward strand.
CATCTGGAGGGAAATTATTTAAATAACCGTGATCATCGATTAGATCTTCTCTTCCCTCTTCGAAGATACATTATAAAGCAGACGATGAAGGACGGAGACATCGATAGTTACCCAACTTTGAGAATAAACGGCATTCGTAGGAATCTAACTGGTATTGCCCCTATTCACTAAACACCACTTACATCGCTCTCTTCCCCTTACTGACTAGAGAATAAAATATTACTACGGTAACGAAGCGATCCAGTGTACATAGATTCAAGTATCTGCTAGGGATAAAAAGGGGGGAACGAAGGAAAATTCCCGTCTACCTCAAGTAACCGCACTTCGGAACCGGGAAAGATGGTCGGCCCAACACGGTATACCGACGAGCAGATAAACTTCATCCTGGACCGGACAGTGCGTGACGTCCCGCGGGGCGAGACCGTGAACCTGCACCGCGCGGTGGCCAGGGACTTCAGGGAGGCCTACAAGCAGCCGGACTTCGGGCTCAACCAAGTGCGGTACGTGACGGAGCGGTATGGCAGCGATCCTGATTACGGGTTAGTAGTAGCCGTCCCCTCCTCCCCTCTGCCCCCTTTCCCCATAAGCAGCTTCCGCATCAGGAGGTCACCAAACCCACGAACGAACCATAAAACACGCGGGGTAAGCGTAAATACTAACCCGTAAGTATGTGTGTGTGTGCACAGCAACCGCTGGGGCAAGCTCGTCCGCCCCGTCGCCTCCGCCACGCCGCCCACGCCGCAGGACACGGGCGTCCCGGTGCGCGAAACGCCGGGGGCGCGGAGACTCGCGCGCAAGTCGAAGGGCGGCGGCATGTTTGCGCTGTGCGCGCACTGCGGCGGATCAGGCGTCCAGAAGCTGCTCCGGGACCCACCACCCAGGCCCGACACGAGCTACCGCCACTTCAAACAAGGCCCCTCCTCCCAGGAACCGCTCGAGATACCGACCTCGAATCTGCGCGATACGTATATTACTAGTAGTGGGGATCGGAACCAGGGCCCGCTGCTAGACGACACGCTCCCACCGATGCGGACAACCGCATATCATGGTGCGAAGCGGCGGCGCTCGGCTAGTCCGCCGGTCGAGGCGCTGTGGACGCTGCTGCAGCAGCAGGAGGAGCTTATGATGCATGGGGGGCGGAGCCCGGGGCCTAGTGGCGCGGACGGGCGGGCGGGGGTGGGAGAATTTCCGGGTAATGAAGACGATGGTGGTGGTGGTGATGGGAATGTGCCGGGAACGAAGAGGATTAGATTGATGGATAGGTAGAGATTGTGCAGTGGTCCTTGGTGAGTTTCTTTGATACATAAGGGTTTTCTTGTCGTATACAGTTGGCTTTTTTGGATTTTGCTACTGCTGGGATCACGGCTTGGTTGGCATGTAGGCAAGTCCGTAGGAATATAGGCTAGGTGCGTTTGGCTTCCCCGTTCTCTTGTCGTGGGGTGTTTAGACAACGTCATATTGTCTCTCGATTTTAGAGCATATCCCTGAGACAGTTAGCTAGCTAGGTACTCAGAGGTATCCCTTACTATACCTATGTACTGAGACAAATATCTAAGTACTCATTCTTTAGCATTTTATATAGTGTCTCTTGTCCCTGGCTAAGGGGTAAGGAGCATGAAGCTCATTGTCTCGCTTTCATAGTCCAAACACGTCATAGGGATGGATGTCTATATAAATCTGGGCGGACTATCGGTTCCTTGCGCAGTGATGGTCGTAAGAATTATTGAAGCTATAGGCTCGATATTAGGGAAAGGGAAAGGGGGAGGGAAAGCGGACTACAACTATACCTAGCACTAGCCAACGTAGTTGGTCGCAAGCGACCAACCTACTCTGTCTAGAAAGTAATAAATAAAATGCTTATTTATACTTATATATAAATATAAAAAGGTATAAAAGCATATAAAAAAATAAAAAAGCATAAAAAGCAAGCTATAAAGTAAAAAAAGTTAAATTAATTTAAAAATAATAATAAATTAATAGTTATATAATTTTATTTTTTATATTTATTTTTAATATTATTTAATTATAATATATATATATATATTTAATAGTTTATATTAAATATAAAAATATGTAAAATAATTAAATAATTATTAAATTAAAAAGTTTTTATTATTTTAATTATAATTATATATTTTTAACTTTTTTTAATTTTTTATATAAATTAAAATTATATTATTAATAATAATATTTTATAATTATTTTGTAAAATTTTATATAAATAATATTATTTATAATTATTAAAAGTTAAAAATAATAAATAATATATAATTTAATTTTTAATATTTAATTATTTAAATATAATTAACGTATTTTTAAAATAATTTAACTTTATTAAATTTTATAATAATTTTTATTTTTATTTTTTAAAAAGTTTTTATATAATTTTAAATAATTTTAAATTATTTATTATTATAATAAATAATATAAGCTTTTTAATTTTTATATAATAATTATTAAGTTTTAAAAATATTATAATATATATTATTTATTTTTTATATTAAATAAATAAAATTATATAATAATTTAATGCTTAAAAATTAATATTATTATAATATAATGCGTTTTATAAATTATGCTTTTTATGTAACTTTAAATAAATAATTTTTTAAAATAATTTTATTTAACATATATATTAATTAATTTTATAATATAGTTAATATTATAATATATAAATTAGATATATAAAATTATTTAATTATTATTTAATTTATTATAAATAAATTTTTATAACGTTAATTAATATTAATATAAATTTAACTTATTTTAAATTATAGCTTTTTATTATTAATAAATATATACATTAATAAAATAAAAATAATAAAATAATAATAATAAGTAAAAAACGTTAATTTATTTATGTTTAAAAAAACGATTTATTTAAAATTATATAAAAAAAATATAACTTATTTATATATAAAATATATAATTACTTTTTATTTTTATTATATAATTATTATTTATTTTATTTATTTTTTATTTAATATTTTTATTATTATATTTATTAAATTATAACTATTATAAATTTACTAAATATTATTAAATTAATTATAAGTTTTTTTTAATTAATAGTTTTTATTTATATAAAATATTAATAAAAAATATATAATTTAAAATTATATTAAATGTTTAATATATTATATAATTAACGTTAAACTTTTAAATTATTTTATAAATTACTTATTTATATTTAATAAAAAATTAATAAATAATATTATTTATAATTTATAATTTATTATTTTATATAATAATATTTTTATTTTTTAATATAATAAAATATTTAATTTATAAATTTAAGTTTTTATTATTAATAAATAATTTATTTATAAAAATATATAAATAAAAGTTTTTTAAATAAAAAAAGTTAAAGTTATATTTTTTATTATTTATTTACTATTAAATTTAAATATTTAAAACTTTAACTTTTTTAATATTAAGTTTTATATATTAAATAATTATTAAATAATTAAATATTATTTTAAATTAATAAATAAAAATATAAACTTTTTATGTTTTTTATTTTATAAACTTTTTAATTTATTTTTTTTATTTAATTAAAATGTTATATTTTTAATGCAATCACTATATATTAAGGGGTGCATAGCACTCTATATAAATAAAATAAAATAAAAACTAGTATTAGCACTAATAAATAAAATAAGAAAATAGCAATATTTAATATATAGCGCAACTGCATATTTAATGTTATACTTTTTTATCTTTTTACTTATTTATAATACTACCTTATACTGCTACATTTTGCATTATATAGTATAGTAAGTCTAACTTTAACGCAGTTATAAAAATTTTATTTTATTATTATTAAATAAACTTTTTAATTTAAACTTTTTTAATTAAAAAGCAAATTAAAAATAACATTTTCTTTTAAGTAAGCTAGTTACATTTAACGCTTTTTGCTAAAAATAAGTAAAATTTAACACTTTTTATTAAAAATTAACAACTTAAGTTAAAAAAACTATTTATTACTATAAAGTAAATTTTAACGAAAACATTTTAATTAATAAATAAATTTTTATTTACAATACTATATTTAAGTTAGTAATTTTATATTAACGCTAACGTTTATAATATTTTAATTGGCACGTTTTTTATAAAACGCTTTAAATTCTTAAAATACACAAAATTTTTATAATTTTTAATTAAAAATTTTATATATAGCTTCCTTACCTTTTGCCCTACTTTGCTTAAATTAGTATTACGTAAAAAGCACGTACTTTATTAACTTACAAAAACTTAAAATTTTTAAACCCTATTAAAAAAAAAAAAAAAAAAAACAACAAACCTAACCCACACATAATCCATTTTATTATTTCCATTTATTTCATTATTTCTATTCATCATTAACCTATTTTATTATTTTCATTATTAATTTATCATTTTCATTACCCTTACCCATTAATTTTAATATTTATTATTAATAAATAGCGCAGTTTTGCCACAAAAAGGCGCTAAAAACGGTTAAAGCCAGTTCGTATTTAATAAAGCTTTATTTAGCTACTAAACTTAAAATAAACCTACTACTTAGTCCTTTTTAACTTAATTCTTTTTAACCTAATTTTTCTTAACTTAATCTTTTTTAATTAAAACGCTTAACTTTTAAGCAAACCATAAAAATGCCAAAAAAATAAGTATTAAAAAATAACTAAAATATAAGTAATAATTAAAGTACAAATAATAACTAAAATACAAGTAATAACTAAAACATAAATAATAAAAAAAATTTAAAAAACTTTAAAAAAAAAATTTTTATATATTAATTTAGTAATAAACAAACTATATCTATTAAGTTTTTATAAAAATTTAAAACTTTTTTTATTAAACTTAAAAATTAAAATAATTTAAAAAATTTAAATATACTTAAAAACATTAAAAAAAATAATAAAATAATTAAGTATTATTATAAACTAATTTAATTTTTTAAAAGTAAATAAAAAGCAATAATATAGCAATAAATTAAAAACATAATTAAATAAATAAACTTAATAAAAGCAATATACAATAACTTAAAAAATAATATAAAAAACTACATAAATAACATAATAAAAAAGTTTAAATTATAAGCTTTATTTAAACAATTATTAGCTTAAAACAATTTAATAGTTTTT